>SJYC01080325.1:0-37629 GCA_006408675.1 Madoqua kirkii | reverse complement strand
TTATCCTCTGAACTAGAAATTAGAAGAGTTGCAGTCATTTGAGAGAGTGAAGATGATAATTTGGTTGGAAAATATACTGGGGACTTTTTTGAATAAAGGAAGGGGTTATAACAAATGTGATCCAAGTATGGTTTACATGAATGTATACACTTAGCAAGACTCACTGAAGTTTTTGCTTAAGATCTATGCACTTAATATGAATTATACTTTACACTTATGAATACTTGTTCACCTTATATCTTCCGAACTAAATTGCATTTTCATGAAGACCAGACTTACACACCATTGCCTAGTATAACACCTTAGGCTAGTGGACAAGTGTTTACTGAATCAATGGATGAGTTTGATGGACTGATCTTGATGAATAAAGACAGTAAGAGGTTGATTATGATGTGGTTTTGATCTGAAAAAAATGGATGGATATCAGGATTAGTCAAATGCAATTAATTTGAAAAATAGTAAAAGAAAATTTTTGGAGAAGGCAATGAGAACCCACTCCAGTACTCTTGCATGGAAAATCCCATGGATGGATGAGCCTGGTAGGCTGAAGTCCATGGAGTCGCTAAGAGTTGGGCACAACTAAGCGACTTCACTTTCAATTTTCACTTTCATGCAATGGAGAAGGAAATGACAACCCACTCCAGTATTCTTGCTTGGAGAATTTCAGGGACAGAGGAGCCTAGTGGGCTGCCATCTGTGGGGTTGTACAGAGTCGGACATGACTGAAGTGACTTGGCAGAGGAAATTTTAATCTTCAAAGTTATTTTGAAGACAGAAATTTAATTTTTAATATGCTGAATTTAGATACATGTTTAACACCTATAAAATACCACACAGAATAAGTATCTTAATTTCTATTATTTATTCCATAATAATCCAGAAAACAAGTAAATATTTCAATCCAGCTCAGGTATTCAGAGTTGCATTCTTTTAGCACAAAGGCATTTACTGAGACTAAACATGGAAGTATCTGCCAAATATTCGGCATAAATCTAACATCATTTTCCTTACCCAGTGCAGTTTAACAGAGAATTATTAAATATATAGACAAATAAGGATGTGAGAGCTGGACAATAAAAAGGGCTGAGAAACAGAGAACTGATGCCTTTGAACTGTGGTGCCAAAAAAGACTCTTGAGAGTCCCTTGGATGATAAGGAGATAAAGCAGTCAATCCTAAAGCAAGTCAATCCTGAATGGCCATTGGAAGGACTGTTGCTTAAACTGAAGTTTCAGTACTTTCACCACCTGATGCAAAGAACTGACCCATTGGAAAAGACCACGATGCTGGGAAAGATTGAAGGCAGGAGGAGAAGCAGAGGACAGAGGATGAGATGGTTGGAAAACATCACCAACTCAATGGATACGAGTTTGAGCAAACTCCAGGAGACGGTGAAGGACTGGGAAGCCTGGTCTGTTGCACTCCATGGGGTCACAAAGAGTCAGACACAATTGAATGATTGAAGTATTAGGACAAATGAGTCTAGAAGATGATCAAATTGAAAATCAGTTATTAATTGAGAAGAGTTAAGAGTTCTCGTTTTTAATTTTAAATTTGTTATTTTAATTGAAGGATAATTACTTTATAAAATTGTGTTAGTCTCTGCCAAACATCAACATGAATCAGGCATACATTTCTCTTTTAAAATAAAAAATAAAAAAAATTAAAAAGAGTGAATGTACAAAATTTGCAATAAGTAGAGTAATTCTTCTCATTAAAATTAACTCACACTACTAAACATTCACTAAACTTTCAGATTACTTATTAAAATAAGTAAATAATAACATTACTTATTGCTCAATAATTTACAGAAATGGTACTATGTGTTGTGTGTACTGTGCTTCAGTTCCATTGAGTTCAGTCGCTCAGTCGTGTCCGACTCTTTGTGACCCCATGAATCGCAGCATGCCAGGCCTCCCTGTCCATCACCAATTCCCAGAGTTCACTCAGACTCACGTTCATTGAATCCGTGATGCCATCCAGCCATCTCATCCTCTGTCGTCCCGTTCTCTTTCTGCCACCAATCCTTCCCAGCATCAGAGTCTTTTCCAGTGAGTCAACTCTTCAAATGAGGTGGCCAAAGTACTGGAGTTTCAGCTTTAGCATCATTCCTTCCAAAGAAATCACTGGGCTTATCTCCTTCAGAATGGATTGCTTGGATCTCCTTGCAGTCCAAGGGACTCTCAAGAGTCTTCTCCAACACCACAGTTCAAAAAGCATCAATTCTTCAGCACTTAGGGTTCTTCACAGTCCAACTCTCACATCCATACATGATTACAGGAAAAACCATAGCCTTGACTAGACAGACCTTAGTCAGCAAAGTAATGTCTCTGCTTTGGAAAACGCTATCTAGGTTGGTCATGACTTTTCTTCCAAGGACTAAGTGTCTTTTAATTTCATGGCTGTAATCACCATCTGCAGTGATTTTGGAGCAAAAAAAAAAAAAAAAAAAGGCAGCCACTGTTTCCACTGTTTCCCCATCTATTTCCCATGAAGTGATGGGACTGGATGCCATGATCTTCGTTTTCTGAATGTTGAGCTTTAAGCCAACTCTTTCCCTTTCCTCTTTCATTTTCATCAAGAGGCTCTTTAGTTCCTCTTCACTTTCTGCCATAAGGGTAGTGTTATCTGCATATCTGAGATTAGTTGCTCAATTGTGTTCAATTCTTTGCAACCTCATGAACTGTAGGCCATCAGGCCCCTCTGTCCATGGAGATTCTCCAGGCAAGAATATTGGAGTGGGTTGCCAAATGATACATAACTCATGCCTCTAGTTTTGGGATTAACTCCATTATCCAAACCACCCAAATTATGGATAGATATTAAAAACAAAAAAGAGAGAAAGTCTCTTTCAAGGCTTTTGGCAAACAAATAAAGCAAAACTATTCTCTTTATGGATAAGAACAAAAGAACACATTCCCCAAGTTGGTGCTGGCAACCAATTTATTAGTCTAAAGTGAATTAATCTTATTATAAGGTTAACCCACAGAAAATGTAAGAAAGGAGTACTAAATAAAATATGGCTTTCTGATGCTTCTGCTTACACACAGAATCAGCCAACCTGTGAGTATGTCTTACCTTTGGAATTATAATTGGAGGTGGAAATTCTCCTTATTGGTTACCAAGGATGTCAATGTTTCTGCCAGAAATGTCCTAATTGATTTAGTTAAATTCTCATCTTACTAAGAGGAAAATAGATACTTATTCTTTAATAAAAATGAAATAACTCTATTATGGGAAAGATCAAGTACAAAGGTTTGTATTTACCTTCATTCTTATTGAGATAATCCCTCCCAAGTTGTCAGGGTTCAGTTCAGTTCAGTTCAATTCAGTCGCTCAGTTGTGCCTGACTCTGCAACCCCATGAATCTCAGCACACCAGGCCTCCCTGTCCATCACCATCTCCCAGAGTTTACTCAAATTCATGTCCATCTTGTCAGTGATGCCATCCAGCCATCTCATTCTCTGTCATCTCCTTCTTCTGCTGTCCCCAATCCCTCCCAGCATCAGAGTCTTTTCCAATGAGTCAACTCTTCGCATGAGGTGGCCACAGAACTGGAGTTTCAGCTTTAGCATCATTCCTTACAAGGAACACCCAGGGCTGATCTCCTTCAGTTAGCTGCCTTAAAGACCTGTCCCACAGAAAAGGCACCTAATCATAGGACAAAGACAATCTTGCATTGAAAGATTTAATGTATGCCCATGATGTCATATCTTCCAGCTGCTTTTCTGAAATTTGACTTTAACTGCTTATTTGCATGTTTCCCCAGAACTAACAGGTAAAACCCAACTTGATTTAATATCTCAGTTAAAGTCAGTCACATCAGAAGTATAAAGGCCCTGACTGTTAATTTTCACATAGATACTTATCCTCATGGTACTCTGTACAACTCCCAGATGTGACCACATCAATGCCATTTTTGCCCATAACAAACATTTCCTCTGTGTCACCAGCATATTTCTCATCAAAAAACTCTATATCTGTATATATTTTTACAAAGTTCTCTTCATAGTCTTGTTTTAATTGAAAAATGTCTGTCCCCTTAAAATACTATGTGCTCTATATCTCTCATGATCATAGGCTATTTCCATCATTGCCTCTTCATGCGGGCTAAGTCACTTGAGTTCTTTCAGTCTTTGTGACCTATGGAATGTGTTATGTCAGGCTTCAATGTTCATGGGATCCTCCAGGCAAAAGTATTTCAGGAGATTGCCATGCCCTCCCCCGACTCAAGTACTGAACCCCAGTCTCCTACATTGCAGGAGAATTCTTTACTCCAGAGTCACTGGGGAGCCTCTTCATATCCCCATGTATTTTGTGGCCTAGATTTGAAGATATTATTATTCATGTAAATATATTGCTTTTTTCCAAAATATTTTTCTTTACTCTTTCTAAATCCTAAGACATTTTAGCACACACTGTCAAATTAAACACATTTGCATTTTCTAAGAGTTATCTTTTCTGCAAACCAATGTGTATGATTCTCAGAACTTCTGTAATAATTTGCTAGTCCATATTAGTAAATGTTATGTCATTTGCATGTGTGATGCATTCTAAGTCACTTCAGTCCTGACCAACTCCTTGGGGTCCCAGTGGACTGTGGCCCACGAGGCTCCTCTCTTCACAGAATCTTCCAAGCTAGAATACTGGAGTGGGTTTCCGTGCCCTCCTCCAGGGGACTTTCCCAACCCATGAATCAAAACTGCATCTCCTGAGGTTCCTGACTTGCAGGTGCATCTTTTACTGCTGAGCCACTAGGGCAGCACTGTTACGTGACATATACATATATATCAGTTCAGTTCAGTTCAGTCACTCAGTCGTGTCTGACTCTCTGTGACCTCATGAGGCCTCCCTGGCCATCATCATCTCCTGGAGTTCACTCAGACTCACATCCACTGAGTCTGTGATGCCATCCAGCCATCTCACCCTTGATCATCCCCTTCTTCTTCTGCCCCTAATCCCTTCCAGCATCAGAGTCTTTTCCAATGAGTCAACTCTTTGCATGCGGTGGCCAAAGTACTGGAGTTTAAGCTTTAGCATCATTCCTTCCAAAGAAATCCCAGGGTTGATCTCCTTCAGAATGGACTGGTTGGATCTCCTTGAAGTCCAAGGGACTCTCAAGAGTCTTCTCCAACACCACAGTTCAAAAGCATCAATTCTTTGGCACTCAGCTTTCTTTATAGTCCAACTCTCACATCCATACATGGCTACTGGAAAATTAATAGCCATGACTAGATGGACCTTTGTTGGCAAAGAAACATCTCTGTTTCTTAATATGCTGTCTAGGTTGGTCATAACTTTTCTTCCAAGGAGCAAACGTCTTTTAATTTCATGGCTGCAATCACCTTCTGCAGTGATTTTGGAGTCCCCCAAAATAAAGTCTGACACTGTCTCCACTGTTTCCCCATCTATTTCCCACGAAGTGATGGAACCAGATGCCATGATCTTCATTTTCTGAATGTTGACTTTAAGCCAACTTTTCACTCTCCTCTTTCAATTTCATCAAGAGGCTTTTTAGTTCCTCTTCACTTTCTGCCATAAGGGTGGTATCATCTGCATATCTGAGGTTATTGGTATTTTCCCCAGCAATCTTGATTCCATCTTTTGCTTCCTGCAGCCCAGCATTTCTCATGATGTACTCTGCATATAAGTTAAATAAGCAGGATGACAATATACAGCCTTACCTACTTCTTTTCCTATTTGGAACCAGTTCATTATTCCAAGTCCAATTATAACTGTTGCTTCCTGACCTGCATACAGGTTTCTCAAGAGGCAGGTCAGGTGGTCTGGTATTCTTATCTCTTTCAGAATTTTCCACAGTGTATTCTGATCCACACAGTCAAAAGCTTTAGCATACTCAATAAAGCAGAAATAGATGTTTTTCTGGAACTCTCTTGCTTTTTCTATGATCCAGTCGATGTTAGCAATTTGATTCCTGGTTTCTCTGTCTTTTCTAAAACTAGCTGAACATCTGGAAGTTTATGATCACATATTGCTGAAGTCTGGCTTGGAGAATTTTGAGCATTACTTTACTAGCATGTTCAATTTAGTGCAATTGTGCTGTAGTTTGCGCATTCTTTGGCATTGCCTTTCTTTGGGATTGGAATGAAAATTGACCTTTTCACTCCTGTGGCCACTGCTGAGTTTTACAAATTTGCTGGCATATAGAGTGCAGCACATATACAGTGAGGAACCATTAAGTTACAGTATATAAGTATGCTTAAGTAAATATTATATATGATACATTTTTTAATTTGTGTAGCATTTTAAAGTGCCCAAAATAAGGTTTAA
Organism: Madoqua kirkii; assembly: GCA_006408675.1. NCBI lineage: Eukaryota > Metazoa > Chordata > Mammalia > Artiodactyla > Bovidae > Madoqua > Madoqua kirkii. The sequence goes on along the minus strand of SJYC01080325.1, from coordinate 31,339 downwards.
TAGCTTACCAATAAATCTACAGAAGGTCATTAAATTTATTATTCTTTCTATTACAAATATGTTACTATTAACTCCAAACTAGTTTCAAAGTAGTCAAGTGACTTACCTAAAGTACTAGCTCAAACAAATTTACCCAAAGTACTAGCTCTAATAGCAAAAGCTCCAGGAATTTAAATTATTATGTCTTGTTGATTTTATTACAATGAATGTCTTTTTCTGAGAGAGAGATAGAGACAAAGAGGGGGATTTCTTTTCTGTAAGAAAAAATGGTTTATAAAAACTAAAACAATTTCAGAAGAAATGAAAGTGTTGGCTGCTCAGGCATGTCTGATGTTTTGTGACTCCATGGATTATAGCCCACCAGGCTTCTGTGTCCATGGAATTCTCAAGGCAAGACTACAGGAGAGGGTTATCATTCCCTTCTCCATGGGGTCTTCCTGACTCTGAGATGGAACCTGTGTCTTCTGCATTGCAGGTGAATTCTTTACTGTCTGAGCCACCACTGCAAATTAGGCTTCCCAGATAGCACTAGTAGTAAAGAATCTGCCTGACAAGCAGGAGACATAGAGATATGAATTTGATCCCTGGATCAGGATAATCCTCCCAATGAGGGCATGATTTCTGCTCAGAAATGCAGAGAGCAGGAAATAGGGTTGCTACTTAAGGGAAATATAACTAGACAGACATCAACTTTGTGATTTGTTGAGTATATCAAAGAATAGAGGTCACAAGACCTTAATCTGTCCTAAAGTCTAAGGAGAGACAGGTGACTGTGTGGCATGGGTGTGGTGTAGAGTCATGAGCATGCACTTTTATAATACAACCAGATACAAAAAAGTTCAACTAGAATAGCTCATTAGTTGGTGAGTTGATGAACACAATGTGCAGGATGGCAGAACTGTGTGAAGACGTTAATGCGTTGAGGGCTATCAGAGCAAGAAAAAGTTAATCTTGACTCACATTCTAGCTAGTAAAACATAACTTCACTTAAGGCTTAGCAAAAGGAAAGATTTACTTGTTTCCAAACATTAGAAACTATCTCCATTTCTGCTGACCTATATGAATTATCTTCTTTCAATAAAATACTATGTATGGAAAGAGCAAAAATAAAAATAAAAAAAAAACACACTTCCAAGAGACAAGGCAATCATCAGAATGAAAATAAGAGAAAATACAAATATTGAAATCCTCTGAAAAGGAATTGTAAATAGCTATGATTAGTGTGTTAAACTCTTAAAGTAAAAGTGGCAGCATGCAAGGTTAGATGGGTGATCTCAGAAAATACACGGATCCATGGGAAAATCAAGTTGGACTGTTAGGGGGAAAATATAGTAAAAAGGATTTTCAATACTTCCACCAACACCCTTGAGATAGATGAAAAGAACTAGGGAACACAATCAGTTCAGTTCAGTTCAGTTGCTCAGTCGGGTCCAACTCTTTGTAACAAATATTGAAATCCTCTGAAAAGGAATTGTAAATAGCTATGATTAGTGTGTTAAACTCTTAAAGTAAAAGTGGCAGCATGCAAGGTTAGATGGGTGATCTCAGAAAATACACGGATCCATGGGAAAATCAAGTTGGACTGTTAGGGGGAAAATATAGTAAAAAGGATTTTCAATACTTCCACCAACACCCTTGAGATAGATGAAAAGAACTAGGGAACACAATCAGTTCAGTTCAGTTCAGTTGCTCAGTCGGGTCCAACTCTTTGTGGTCCCATGAAACACAGTTCACCAGGCCTCCCTGTCCATCACTAACTCCCGGAGTTCATCCAAACTCATGTCCATTGAGTCCATGATTCCATCAAGCCATCTCATCCTCTGTCATCCCCTTGTCTTCCTGCCTGCAATCCCTCCCAGCATTAGAGTCTTTTCCAATGAGTCAGCTCTTCTCATGAGGTGGCCAAAGTATTGGAGTTTCACCTTTAGCATCAGTCCTTCCAATGAACACCCAGGACTGGTCTCCTTTAGGATGGATGGGTTGAATCTCCTTGAAGTCCAAGGGACTCTCAAGAGTCTTCTCCAACACCACAGTTCAGAAGCACAGTTTAGCATTCAGCTTTCTTCACAATCCAATTCTCACATCCATATATGACCACTGGAAAAACCATACCCTTGACTAAATGGACCTTTGTTGGAAAAGTAACATATCTGCTATAGATATGCTATCTTGGTTGGTCATAACTTTCCTTCCAAGGAGTAAGCGTCTTTTAATTCCATGGCTACAATCACCATATGCAATGATTTTGGAGCCCAAACAAATAAAGTCTGACACTGTTTCCACTGTTTCCCCATCTATTGCCCATGAAGTGATAGGACAAAATACCATGATCTTCGTTTTCAGAATGTTGAGCTTTAAACCAACTTTTTCACTCTCCTCTTTCACTTTCATCAAGAGGCTTTTTAGTTCCTCTTTACTTTCTGCCATAAGGGTGGTGTCTTCTGCATATCCGAGGTTATTGATATTTCTCCTGGCAATCTTGATTCCAGCTTGTGCTTCTTCCAGCACAGAGTTTTTCATGATGTACTCTGCATTAAGGGAACACAATAGATAAGCATAAAATATCCAGAATGAAATAAGAGAATGAACAGTGAAGTAAGCAACACAGAATATCTGAAAGCAGTGGTACAATACTGAATACTCTAAAACAAGTATAAGTAGCGTCTCAGAAGAACACGGAATAGAAGTAGACATTGAAGAAAACGTATCTGAGACTTTAAAAATTAATGACTGACACAAAATCACAAGTGCACAAATTTCTGAGAACACTAAGAAAGATAAAACAACAACAACAACAATACAACAAAGATAAACAACAAAAACAAGATGAAGTCAAACTGGTAAAAAAAAAAGTCAACATTATGTAATAATCTTTATGGGGAAATAATCTGAAACAGAAAAAATATATATATATATATATATATGTATGTATGCGAAAGTATTGTTGGCCCATTGTGCCCAACTTTGCTACCCCATGGAATATGGTCCACAAAGCTCATCTATCCATTGGATTCTCCAGGCAAGAATACTGTTGTGGGTTACCATTCCCTTTTCCAGAAGATCTTGCTGACCTAGAAATTGAACACAAGTCTCCTGCATTGTGGGTTGATTCTTTACTGCCTGAGCTACCAGGGAAGCTTGTATATGTAAATATATGTATATGTATAATTTAATCATTTTATTGTACATCTGAAACTAATACAACAGTATAAATCAATTATACTCCAATAAAATAGAAAAAAAGATAAGCAGAATAGTTTTGAAGAAAGCTTGAGAAAGAAAAAAAACATTATATTCATAGGATAAAAGATAAGCTTAAAAACAGCTTCTCATCAGAAACTATGAAGTCTAAAGACAATAGTGACATCTTTAAAGTGTTGAGAAAAACAGCATTGAAAATTGCAACAGCAACTCAGAATTTTATATTCAACAAAAATTCCATACTTTTTAAATGGAGAAGCCAAAACTTCTTATACAATTAACAACTAAGAGAATTGTTACTAGCATACCTGATTAGACGTATGATTAAGAATTTAATACATTGGTTACTTAGATAACAAGGTACTGATAAGTCAATTAGTGAAGCAATCTATGTTTTAACAATAATGTAGCTATCATTTCAGGGCTCAAGAGACAACAAGAGCACATCATGGCTCTGAATAAAGAATAAAGAAGCTCTGTTGTCCAGCAGGAACCAAAAGAATGTGGCACTTTAGAGAAGCCACAGTCACACATACAGATGCTTCCTGAAATAGCATCTCCCTCTGGAAATTTAATTGGCTAACTCCAAACTGGCAGAGAGTCAATTTCCTCTGGGAATTCAATAAGCAAGATAGAGTAAATTAACTTAGAAAATACAGACTGCAACGTTCAACTCTCAAAGATGCAAAAATTGCATCTGAGAGGAAAGAGGAAAATGACCTATTCGTTCGCATTTAAAATATTTTTCTGTATCCATTTCAGCACAGTACTCTTACTCCTAAACAAACAACATGTCTGTGCTTAATATTACACAACTACATTTCATAAAACACAACTACTCTTTCTCTCTCTCCAAAGTCTCATCAGCTATTAATTTCAATAATTTGGAATCTCCAGGTACTATGAAAACTTCCTTATCAAATCCACATATACTTCTTGCAGTCTTGTGACACACAAACTAAACTGAAAATTTAAACATCACTCATACTCTTCAAGCATAATAACAGGACAGAAGAAGGGAGGCAGACATAATCAGCCAATATATATAGGTTAATGTAGTATATAGGCATATATGATCTCTTTTTCTGTCCTTGTGTCTCTCAGGCACACACACACACACACACACACACATCTGCTAAATTTCTTACCGCCTCATTTCTATTATTTCCCTTAAAACTGTAAATAACACTTCCTTTTTCTCTTTTTACTATAAACTTTATTTATTTGTTTGCTTATTTTTGGCTGTGCCAGTCTTTGCAGTGGGCATGGGCCATTCTCTAGTCGTGGTGTGTGATCTTCTCATTGTGACAGCTTCTCTTGTTGCAAACATGGGTTCTAGGGCTCGCAGGCTTCAGTAGTTTTGGTTCCTATTCTCTAAGGCACGGCTTATTAGTGTGGTGTGCAGGCTTAGTTTCTCCCAGCCATGTGGGATCTTCTGGAACCAGGGATCGAATCCATGTCTCCTGCATTGGCAGGTGAATTCAGTACCACTTAGCTACCAGGGAAGCCCTGTCATTTACTTTTTCTACCACTTATGCCTCCTTGGTTGAGAAGACAATGGCAACCCACTTCAGTATTCTTGCTTAGAGTATTTCATGGACAAAGGAGCCTGGTGGGCTGCTGTCTATAGGGTTGCACAGAGTCAGACACTGCTGAAGTGACGTAGCATGCATGCATGTCTCCTTGGCCCTCAGACAGCACCTCAGTTGATTACCATTTTCTTTAAAACTCATTTTAAGTTCAATTCACTTCTGAGAGGTCTACAATACTTATTGTCCTGACTTTATCCAGTTGTACTTCTTACTTAATATTTGATTTTAGACATGGCAGTAATCAGGAGAATCCCAGTGACTCTTTAGTTTCCGCAAAGAGATCCACAATTACATTATGGTAACAAAAACCTCAGCTGTCCTTGAAAAATTTAAATTAGTCATCCTAGCCAGTACAGACCTTATTTTTGAATTATTGAGCACCAGTGAAATAGCATAAGCACCTAAGAAATCTAGGCTAATGGGAGGAATTTATGGAATCATTCTAAAGCAGTAAAGTTTCTATCTATGTGTAGGAGACTTTGTTAAAAATGCTGTTGACAGTTTACATAGTGATTCTCACTTTTAGAACATGAACCTTGATATTTCGTAACTTTGAATTCCCTATTGTTAAACCTTTAGTGTTTGTCTAGCACAATCTTTATTTTGAAGTCAGTTAAAACAGACAAAATTGTGCAAGCCAGTAATTATATGTCCTTCAGTAAAAGATAATAAGCTATACACTATAGATTTAGGTGAACTCTGTTAGCTGTGAGAAGCTTGGCTTATAAACTTCAACTGGTCTCTCTTATTGACAGCTATTCCTGATTAGGTTAGCTTTAACTGTTTGCATTAACTGTGGCTCTTTTAATTATGTCTGCTTGAAAGTCACAGGGAAGAATATACTGCAGTCCATCAGAAACAAAATACTTCAATAATAGCTAAACAAATGCCATGATTTTTTAAGAAACCACCCAAACTGTCAAAGTATGGTAACCTTTTCTTCCTAAAATGTAATGCTAGTTTACAAAGAATAAAATTCAGTATGATAGTATTTAATGACTTATTAAAATGTCACATTTTAGTTTAAAAAATAAACAGAATTAGAGAAAGCAAGATTATTGAGATTGATATGCTTCCATAATAGCTGGGGATCATGGATTTTTCCATTAGGTGAATTAGATTTTAAATGCCATAGAGGGAGAGAATTACAGCTAGTAAATATAAAATCAAAGAAAATAACTGTGATATAAATAATTTCCTAGTTTTTTGTAAACATATATTTTTCATGAGATTTCCTTGAAAAAGAGTAATCTATAGTCTATATCCTAACTGAAATATTATTCAGTTACTACAGACTGACAAAGTTGCTTTATTATCCTTCTTGACTATTCCTGTATGTCTAGGGAATGCAAATGAGAAAAAGTGGCCTTTAATTAGGAGATAAAAGTGTGCATTTCCTAAAACAAAAGCATGTAGTAGGATTATTGACTCCATTTTGCCTCCAGCTCAGCACATTGGCTGATGGTATTGATTGCTGAATACTAACAATAATGGGACCATAAAAAATGCAATTGTCTATTGCTATCATGCCAGTATCAGGCAGTACTAAAACAGACTAGTTGCCTTCCATCATTTGAAAATTACAACAATCAAATATATTCCATCAGTGATTTATAGTAGAGCAGGACTCCATTTCTGAAGCTTTTCCTACTTTGTTCTTAAATTTAAAACATATTTAATATTAGAATGGTAGTAATTCATGTGAAACATAAGCTTCAAGTACAAACTACTCAGAATTTTGCTGCTACCAGAAAGAATGAAAATATTAATTTGAAATATCACTGCTTGATTTCATAATGATCTATTATTCTCTGCTGCTAATTATAGATCCCAGTAAGGGAGCATGCTATAAAATGCAAACTTCTTCCCCCTGCTCTCAGATATTCTTGAATTTCATTTTACTTTACAAATTTTATAAAGTAGAAGAGACTGGAGATATAAAAACAGATCTTGCAAAACTAACAACATTATACTGAAATTCAAAAAAAGAAAAAGAATTAAGTAAGAAGGGTGAAAAGAAAGTGGAAAAAGCTGTCTTAAACTTGGCATTCAAAACACTAAGATTGTGGCATCCAGTCTCATTACTTCATGGCAAATAGGTGGAGAAAATGTGGAAACAATGATGGATTTTATTTTCCTGGGTTCCAAAATCACTGTAGACAGTGACTGCAGCCACGAAATTAAAAGATGTTTGCTCCTTGGAAGAAAAGCTATGACAAGACTACGCAGCATATTAAAAAGCAGAGACATCACTTTGCCAACTAAGGTCCATGCAGTCAAAGCTGTGGTTTTACTGGCAGTCATGTATGGATGTGAGAGTTGAAACATAAAAAAAGCTGAGCACGGAAGAATTGATACTTTTGAGTTATTGTGTTGGAGAAGACAGCCAGTCTCTTGAAATGCAAGGAGATCAAACCAGTCAATCCTAAAGAAAATCAAACATGAATATTCATTGGAAGGACTGATGCTGAAGCTGAAACTCCAATACTTTGGCCACCTGATGCGAAGAACTGACTCATTGGAAAAGACTGTGATGCTGGGAAACATTGAAGGCAGAAGGAGAAGGAGGTGACAGAGGATGAGATGGTTGGATGGCATAATTCACTCAATGCACATGAATTTGAGCAAACACCAGGAGATAGTGAAGGACAAGGAAGCCTGGCATGCTGCAGTCCATGGTATCACAAAGTGGAACACAACTTAGCAACTGAATGACAATAAAGAACCTAGAACTTTTCTGATACCTATACATGTCTTTTGTGAGGCCTTATTCATATACCACATTTTTTTGTATTGTAAAAGAAGGTTTTTTAAAAGACTTCTGGGAGATTGTGCTATATTTAGTCAATCATTTGACTAAATAGAGCACAAAGGGCCCGACCCTTTGTGGCCCCATGGACTGTAACGTATGAGCCTCCTCTTTCCATGGGAATTCTCCAGGCAAGAATGTAGTGGGTTGCCATGCTCTTCCTCAGGGGATCTCCCCACTCCGGGAGTCGAACCCAGGTGTCTCTCATTGAAGGTGGATTATTTACTGTCTGAACCACCAAAGAAGCCCAAGAATAGTTTGGTAGCCTATTTCTCCTCCAGGGAATTTCTGGACACAGGAGTCAAACAAGATCTCCTGCACTGCAGGTGGATTCTTTACTAGCTGAGCTATCAAGGAAGCCCTTTCATATTCTAGTCATTAGTAAAAAGAAAATAGCCATTGTATTTATTTATTTTTATTTTTAAATGTAGGGTAATTCCTTTACAATGTTGGGCTGACTTCTGCTGTACAACAATGTGAATCAGCTGTAAGTGTACAGATATCTCCTCCCTCCTGAGCTTCCTTCCCACCCCACCTCCCATCTCACCCCTCTAGGTCATCACAGAGGCCCTTTTTATATAAATGCATTTAGTTGGGATTCCTCTGTGTCTATCTGCTGCTGCTGCTGCTGCTAAGTAGTTTCAGTCGTGTCAAACTCTGTGCGACCCCATAGATAGCAGCCCACCAGGCTACCCCATCCCTGGGATTCCCCAGACAAGAATACTGGAGTGGGTTGCCATTTCTTTCTCCAGTGCATGAAAGTGAAAAGTGAAAGTGAGGTCGCTCAGTCGTGTCCTCCTCCTAGCGACCCCATGGACTGCAGCCCACCAGGCTTCTCCATCCATGGGATTTTCCAGGCAAGAGTACTAGAATGGGGTGCCATTGCATTCTCACCAGCTTTTAATTTATTAAACTTGGGAGAGTTATACTTTCTTAGCCTCAATTTACTAAGTCTGTAATAAAGAGATTTAATTTGTATATTAATAAGAAATAAAATTGTTTTGGATTTTCTAGGCATTAAATGAACATGTTTTCCTTGTATGCTTTCTCTTCCCCTTTAGAGTTCCTTTTAGTTTATCCTATGATACTATCCTATGATTCTAAAAAAAACCAAATCAAAGTATATAAAATAAAGTTAAATTTACTTTGATTATTTACTTCAACAATATTTGCATGGGTATAATCATATTTGAACTGAATTGAATCATCTTATTTGCTTATTTGAGATAGTCAAGACAAATAGTATGCAAATTAAATCATGAAAGTGATGCTAACATTAAAAAAATGCAATTAAGGGTTTCTAAAATTAGTTTTATTTGAAATAAATGTATATTAGTTCAGTGCAAGTCACTCAGTCATGTCCAACTCTTTGCAACCCCATGATCCGCCACATGCCAGGCCAGCCTGTCCATCACCAGCGACTGGAGTTCACCCAAACCCATGTCCACTGTGTCGTATCAGTGATGCCATCCAACCGTCTCATCCTCTGTCATCCTCTTCTCCTCCTGCACTCAACCTTTCCCAGCATCAGAGTCTTTTCCATTGAGTCATTTCTTCCCATCAAGTGGCCAAAGTATTGGAGTTTCAGCTTCAACATCAGTCCTTCCAATGAACACCCAGGACTGATCTCCTTTAGGATGCACTGGTTGTATCTTCTTGCAGTCCAAGGGACTCTCAAGAGTCTTCTCCAACACCACAGTTCAAAAGTATCATTTTTCTATGTTCAGTTTTCTTTATAGTCCAACTCTCACATCTATAAATGACCACTGGAGAAACCATAGCCTTGACTAGATGGACCTTTGTTAGCAAAGTAATATCTCTGCTTTTCAATATGCTATCTAATTTGGTCATAACTTTTCTTCCAAGGAGTAAGAGTCTTATAATTTCATGGCTGCAATAACCATGTGCAGTGATTTTGGAGCCCAGAAAAATAAAGTCAGCCACTGTTTCCCCTGTTCCCCACTTATTTGCCATGAAATGATGGGACCAGATGCCATGATCTTCGTTTTCTGAATGTTGAGCTTTAAGCTAGCTTTTTCACCCTGCTCTTTCACTTTCATCAAGAGGCTCTTCAGTTCTTCTTTACTTTCTGCCATATGGGTGGTGTCATCTGCATATCTGAGGTTATTGATATTTCCCTTAGTAATTTGATTCCAGCTTGTGCTTCTTCCAGCACAGCGTTTCTCATGATGTACTCTGCATAGAAGTTAAATAAGCAGGGTGACAATGTACAGCCTTTAAAGTGAAGTCGCTCAGTCATGTCCAACTCTTTGCGACCCCATGGACTAGTAGGCTACCAAGCTTCTCCCTCCATGGGATTCTCCAGGCAAGAGTACTTTAGTGGGTTGCCATTTCCTTCTCCAGGGAATCTTCCCAACCCAGGGATCGAATCTGGGTCTCTGGCATTCCAGGCAGACACTTTAACCTCTGAGCCAAAGGGGAAGCGTGGCCCATACAGCCTTTATGTACTCCTTTTCCTATTTGGAACCAGTCTGGTGTTCCTTGTCCAGTTCTAACTGTTGCTCCTTGATCTGCGTACAGGTTTCTCAAGAGGCAGGTCAGGTGGTCTGGTATTCCCATATCTTTCAGAATTTTCCACAGTTTTCTGTGTCAAAGACTTTGGCATAGTCAATAAAGCAGAAATGGATGTTTTTTTGGAACTCACTTGCTTTTTCGATGATCCAGTGATTGTTGGCAATTTGATCTCTGGTTCCTCTGCCTTTTCAAAAACCAACTTGAACATCTGGAAGTTCAAGGTTCGCATTTTGCTGAAGCCTGGCTTGGAGAATTTTGAGAACTACTTTACTAGCATTTGAGATGAATGCAACTGTGCTGTAGTTTGAGCATATTTTTCATTGCCTTTCTTTGGGATTGAAATGAAAACTGACCATTCCCAGTCCTGTGGCCACTGATGACTTTTCCAAATTTGCTGGCATATTGAGTGCAGCACTTTCACAGCATCATCTTTCAGGATTTGAAATAGCTCAACTGGAATTCCATCACCTCCATTAGCTTTGCTCATAGTGATGCTTCCTAACACCCACTTACCTTCACATTCCAGGATGTCTGGCTCCAGGTAAAGGATCACACCATCGTGGTTATCTGGGTCATGAAAATCTTTTTTGTGCATTTCTTCTGTGTATTCTTGCCACCTCTTCCTAATATCTTCTGCTTCTGTTAGGTATATCACAACAATATAATTTTATCTAACAAATAGATTTCTTTATTAAATAAATATTTGTCTGTCATACTTCCTCAGTGTCATAAAGTTTTTTATTCTAAGAACCAATTACAGAACTTCATGTTACCTACTAAAATTGTTTTCATTTTCAGTGAAAACTTTATGTTTACTCTCAAGCATGGTTTAAAAATAAATCAACCTTAGAGCTTATTTCATTTTTCCTTTCTGATGTAGTAAAAAAAACACAGTTTTTGTCTTATATACCTCCATGTTCTGTGATCTATGACTTGAAACTTTGGCGACAGAAGGCTCCTACTTGGAAGATGAGGGAACATTGAACTTTTTTCAAAGGACAGAGTCAAGAAAGTAGAACAAATTGAGATAAGGGGCAAGATTAATCTCTAATTCCTTCAGTATATGTTTTATTAAAAAAAAAATTTAAAGACTTGATCTGCAATGCCCACAACAATGTATCATTGGTTAGGAAAACTTTTCACTTTTTGCAAGTGAATGAGTGCTTATTCACTACCTAAAGTTAATCTCTATTCCACATCCCATGGATTTGATGACAAAAAATTTTTAATTACTACCATTATTTTCATTTTTCTCATAACTTAGAAATCATATGAAATTTGCATGGGTATAAATAGGATTATGATGAAGTACTATTGTGATATTAAGAGGTGCCTCAAGTGTATATTAGTAAGGAAATGAACAGATAATCATAACCAAGCAAATACTGGGTCTTCTGTGATAGCTCAAGTGGTAAAGAATTGGCCTGAAATGCAAGAGACTAAGGAGCTCAAGTTCATTTCCTGAGTTGGGAAAATCCTCTGGAGGAGGAAATGGCAACCCACTCTAGCGTTCTTGACTGGAAAATTCTGTGGACAGAAGAGCCTGATGGGCTACAGTCCATACAGTCTCAGAGTCGGACAGGATTGAGCACACACACACACACACACAGAAACAAACATTTACCAAAAAAAAGAGATAAAATTTCACAGAATTACAGAATTAGTTTCTAGTGTTTCTGTTAGAATCTAGAATTTGTCCTCTTACTGAATAATTGATCTTACATTTCCCCAATAATAGTGAAATTATGCCTGTCTTAATATTTAGAGTTTGACCAGAGAGGAACAAAATGAGTTTTTCAGATTCCCTGCAATTCTCGGAGAATGTCAAGATTTTTGCCAAGAACAAAGAGACAATATATTGAAGAGAATTCTAAGCTCAAAATAAGTTTTGCCACATTTTTAGTTGTCTTGGGCAGCTATTTTAAAATTTTGATTTCAAGAATCTTTATTACTTAATTTAGGATAATAGTAAAACTATATTCCTTATAGACTTACTTTAAAAATGGAATGAGTTGATATATGTAAACTGGCTATTGCCAAGTCTGATGCAATTGTTTGTTAACTAGAATAAAATAAAACCATGGCATAGTTAAGAGAAACCCACTTTGCTGTGGTGTGGCTAGACCCAGCCAGAAAGTTGCATGATTGATAAAGTACTCATTTCAGTCTCTCTTTCTCCTTCTCTTCTCTCCTTGCTTCTCCTCTTCCCTCTACTTTCCCCATGCCCTAACTTATTTACCATATACATATGTTATAAAGTGCGATATGAAGGGCTTATCATTGTTATTAAGGGTGAACATATTAGAGTTGTATAATTCATTTTAGTAAGATTTTTATTGTCAATATTTTCCAACTCCTGGAGATATATCTGTACAAATACATAGCTGTGTTATCACTACGTACTGGTTTGAGGTTCTCATAGGCTGGTGGTTTTATTTCCATTGTTCCTGTTGATGGCGGTGTTTAGTTCCAGTCGTGTCTGACTATTTGCAGCCACATGGACTGTAGCCCACCATGCTCCTCTGTCCAGGGGATTTTCCAGGCAAGATTGCCAGAGTGGGTTGCTATTTCCTACTTCAGTGAATCTTCCCAACCCAGGGATCAAACCTATGTCTCTTGCATCTCCTGCATTAGCAGGCAGATTCTTTACCACTGTGCCACCAGGGAAGCCAGTTCTCTATTTATAGATTCACTAATGATTAGATACCTACTTGGGCACCATATATAGTATGAGGCCAATAAATTTAAAAATATACCACTGTAAGCAAAAGGGTTTATGTGCAAACATGTTAGCATTTTAAAACATTTTTAAAGGTATATAAAGTGTTTGCAATCACTGTCCTCATCTCCTAAGCAGATAAAATGGTGAAGTTTCCAAAGGCAGAACTGGGTCTAAATTTGTAACAAACAAGTTAAAATAAATAAATAAATAAAGCTTGGAAACCTAATAGATTATTTGAATCTATGCTGGAAGGGACTGAGGGCAGGAGGAAAAAGAGATGACAGAGAATGAGATGGCTGGATGGCATCACCGACTTGATGGATGTGACTTTGAGTGAACTCCGGGAGTTGGTGATGGACAGGGAGGCCTGGCATAATGTGTTTCATGGGATTGCCAAGAGTCGAACACCACTGCGCAACTGAACTGAACTGAACTGATGAGTTAAACTCACTTATAAGCAGAAAACGTTGTTTAAATTAGAAATGTCCCAAACTGGTGATAAAATATTTAGAAATAACCACATTTTTCCAGCACATGCAAGTTAATATTAATTGTTAATAAAGACTTTAGTTACAGCTTTCCATCTTGTGAATAAATGTATAGATGAAATTATCTTGATCCAAGGAGATCTCTTGCCCAGGCAAGATCAATAAATAAGTATATGGAATAGTAAAGAATAGTTATCAGCTATTGACTCACAGCAAAACTGAGCCCTCTAACTCTGTACCTTATTAGTACAAAAAAGTCATGTAGCTCTTATCTGTGTAGCTATGCCCTAAGAACCTTGTGATTTTTATACTCAAAGATTTTAGTGATAAAGATATTTTTGAAAGAAAACAAACAATAATGTTGTTCTTCTGTTAATTTATTAGCTTTAAAAAATTTGGTGAATCTCAGGGTTGATATTTAGTCCAGTGATAGTAGATTTATTGAATAAAAATCAAGTATTTTGTAAACTAATTTTTCACTATAATACTGATTGGGGGCTCTATCCTGTTAAGACCCTAAATGATAAGATGCTGCTGCTAAGTTGCTTCAGTTGTGTCAGACTCTGTGCGACTCTATAGATGGCAGCCCACCAGGCTCCCCTACCCCTGGGATTCTCCAGGCAAGAACACTGGAGTGAGTTGTCATTTCCTTCTCCAATGCACGAAAGTGAAAAGTGAAAGTGAAGTCACTGAGTTGTATCCAACTCTCAGGGACCCCATGGACTGCAGCCTACCAGGCTCCTCCATCCATGGGATTTACCAGGCAAGAGTACTGGAGTGGGGTGTCATTGCCTTCTCTGAGAATGATAAGATGACATTATGAATATGAACATTATATAAAAATGTGAATATATTGTACTTTCAAGGTGACTAAATGGTAAAAATTCTGCCTGCCAATGCAGGAGATGTAGGTTCGATCCTTGGGTCAGGACGATAACATGGAGAAGAAAAAGGCAACTCACTCCAGTATTCTTTCCTGGGAAATACAATGGACAGAGGAGCCTGGTAGGCTACAGTTCATGGAGTCACAAAAGAGTTGGACATGACATAGTGACTAAACAACAACATCAACATAAACACATTAACATTAGGTTTAAAACTAAACAATATTGAATATTAAACTAGATCAGAATGTGTTAAATTCTAGAGCCAGACTCTAGTCAATAGCTATATGCTATTGTAACTTCCTTCACTTTTCTGTGTCATCTCTGTTTGTAAATTCTCCAGGCAGTTGATTCTCTGGCCTGTGTTTGAAAGGAACTTCCTTTCTTGATTGCAGTTTAGAGATTTATTGAGCAAATAATTTTTGCTTTCCGCCACAGAGCTTCTAAAACTGAATCTTTGCCATTTTCTCACTTTAGGGGGGACACAATTTTTTATGGTTATACATTTTAAATGCTAAGGCAGCAATAAACAAAGCCCCTTATATTTAACTTTTTTTTTTTTTTTTACCCTTCCTTATGCAGTTCATTAATGAGAAACTTAGACTCATTCCTATGTCCTCTGTGGTAATATTCATTGCAAACATCATTACGGATGTGAGGTCTCTCCCTTAATTAAGAACTAAAAGGCTTCATTTCCTAAACAAAAGCATGTGGCAGGTTTTATTGATCTGGTTTGTGTCGCCAGCTGAACACATTAGCAGAGATTATTGATTACTCTAGTAGTAATGAGCTTGATTCCTTGTCAGGTGAAGTCCACATTCCTTGAGAGCATTTTCTTGAAATGGGCTAACATGCAAGTGCATGTCACTGTGAAGTATGATTCAGTAGAGTTTTAAAGCTTTATTGCCAATGAATCATTCTTTAAAAATATAACAGCAGTCATTAAAAAGGTTATTTTCTAGTCATTATCTTTTTATAATCTCTTCTGAATGCTAATGATGCACTTATGAATAGATGGTAAGCCAAAACAAGAGTAGCATTAAAGGGATGCAATCACACATGGCTTGTACTGCTTTTAATAAGTTTTCAGGTAACCATCTTCATTATCATTTGATGACCAGGATGTGCAACTTAACTAGTTCAACAGCCATAATCTCTACCCCATATTTAAATAAGAATTGATGAAAGTAGCTTCAAGGTTTGATGACCAGTAAGAAACAATAACTGGATAGGAAATGTGAGTGATGTGTTCTAAGAAAAACGATGTAACTTCTTCATTAAGCAAAATTGTTCAAACAAAAATTTCAAAGATCTTTCTTTCTTCATGATCTCTCTTCAAATAAAAGACCTACTAATCAATTCAGTGATCAATGCAAAGATACAGAGGAAAACAATAGAATGGGAAAGACTAGAAATCTCAAGAAAACTATAGATAACAAGGGAACATTTCATGCAAAGGTGGAAACAACAAAGAATAGAAATGCTATGGACCTAACAGAAACAGAAGATATTAAGAAGTGGTGAGAATACACAGAGCTATACAGAAAAGATCTTATGACCCAGATAATCATGACAATGTGATCAGCCACCTAGAGCCAGACATCCTGGAATGTGAAGTCAAGTGGACCTTAGAAAGCATCACTACAAACACAACTAGTGGAGGTGATGTAATCCCAGTTGAGCTATTTTAAATCCTAAAAGATGCTGCTGTGAAAGTGCTGAACTCAATATGCCAGAAAATTTGGAAAAGTCAGCAGTGGCCACAGGACTGGGAAAGGTCAGTTTTCATTCCAACCCCAAAGAAAATCAAGCCAAAGAATGCTTAAACTACTGCACAATTGCACTCATCTCATGTGCTAGCAAAATAATGCTCAAAATTCTCCAAGCAAGGCTTCAACAGTACATGAACTATGAAATTCCAGATCTTCAAGTTGGATTTAGAAACGACAGAGGAACCAGAGATGAATTTTCCAACATCTGTTGGATCACCGAAAAGGCAACAGAGTTCCAGAAAAATATCTGCTTTATTGACTACATCAGAGCATTTGTGTGGATCACAACAAACTGTAGAAAATTCTTCAGGAGATGGGAATACCAGACCACCTTACCTGCCTCCTGAGAAATCTATACGCAGGTCAAGAGGCAACAGTTAGATTCGAATATGGAAATTGTTTCAAATTGGGAAAGGAGTATGTGAAGGCTGTACATTGTCATCCTGCTTATTTAGCTTATATGCAAAGCACATTATGTGAAATGCTCGGCTGGATAAAGCATAAACTGGAATCAAGATTGCAGGGAGAAATAATAAACTCAGATACACAGGTGATATCACCCTTAGGGCAGAATGTGAAGAACTAAAGAGCCTCTTGATGAAAGTGAAAGAGGAGACAAAAAAGCTGTCTTAAAACTCAACATTCAAGAAATGAAGGGCATGACACCCAGTCAGTACCATAACATCATGGCAAATAAATAGATGGGGAAACAATGGAAACAGACAGAGACTTTATTTTGGGTGGCTTCAAAATCACTGCAGATAGTGACTGCAGCCATGAAATTTAAAAACACTTGCTCCTTAAAAGAAAAATTATGGCCAACCTACACAGCTTATTAAAAGCAGAGCCATTACTTTGAGGACAAAAGTCTGTCTAGTCAAAGCTATGGTTTTCCAGTAATTATGTATGGATGCAAGAGCTGGACCATAAAGAAAGCTGAGTGCTGAAGAATTGATGCTTTTGAACTGTGGGATTAGAGAGGACTCTTGAGAGTCCCTTGGACTGTAAGGAGATCCAACCAGTCCATCCTAAAGGAAACCAGTCCTGAATATTCACTGGAAGGACTGATGCTGAAGCTGAAACTCCAGCATTTGGCCACCTGATGTGAAGAACTGACTCATTTGAAAAGACTCTGATGCTGGGGAAGATTGAAGGTGAGAGAGGACAACAGAGAATGAGACACTATGATGGCATCACCGACTCGATGGACATGAGTTTGAGTCAACTCCAGGAGCTGGTGATAGACAGGGAGGCCTGGGCTGCTGCAGTCCATGGGGTCACAAAGAGTTGGACATGACTGTGATATTGAATTGAAAAGACCTACTTATTAATGCATTAGAGTGGGACATTGCCAAATGGGATGAATAAAAGCAATGAGAGGTTTGTTATCCTTTTGACAGGACAACATCAAGGTGATAATTGGACTTTGATATTATATATATATATACGCACACAGTATACACTCAATCAAAAGAACCTGGCTTATCTTTAAAAAAATCAGAAAAGTATTAGGGAAATCTCATTAGAATATTTGAGTGTTGTATCTGCTAGCTTCATTACAGCTAGCAGAAACAACCTAAGTGATAAAATTCAGACCTGTTAAATGGAAGGAAGAGATACTCATGAAAATACGGTGAAGTGGTTTATAAGAATTAGAGTCAATGAGAATCCTAGAGATGTTATTTGGAGCCTTAAATTCTCATGTTGATTTTGGATTAAAGGAAAACTATTTAATTTCAAACCTTTAATCCTTTTATAGTCTACTGAGAAATTTCTCTTGATTTTGTTGCAAAGCCGTCTGGGCCCACTACCAGAAAAAGACATTACCTACCTTTCCCCCACTGACTATTTCTGCAACAGCTGATTGAAGGGACAAAATTTTCCTGACCTTTGAATCAATTCAATCCCCAATCTCATGAGTTGCTGAAAATTTTATTCACAATACATTGATGACTTATGTGGCTTCCATCTCTGATATATCTTATATTATGCAAACCCTCATAGAATGATATGTAAAGTTAATGGAGGTGCAAACATAATGGACTAAAATAATATGTTATTTGTATTTTAGAATCAAATTCACCTTTGAAGCAGGAGAAAATTGAATTTTGGTCATTTGAATAAGGAGCAGATTTCCAAATTCAGGTTTTTCAACATACCTACAGAATTTTGTTATCAAATTCTTATAAAGATAAAACATGGTTTGTTTTCAAACTTTGTTTACCTGTTTCATTTATATGACATTTTATATTGATTAGATTGTTATGTTAAAAGATAAATAGTCACCCTTAATTTTTTTTTTTTTCTGAATGACTTAATAATTGTTAGTAGTATCAGTGAAAACAGTCTTCCCTAGTAGTTCAGCTGATGTAGAATCTGCTTGCAGTGCACAGGACCCCGGTTGGATTCCTGGATTGGAAAGATCCCCTGGAGAAGAGATAGGCTACCCACTCCAGTATTCTTGGGCTTCCTGGTGGTTCCGATGGTAAAGAATCCACCTGTAGTGCAAAAGACCTGAGTTAAATCCCTGGGTTGGGAAGATTTCTTGGAGGAGGGCACAGGAGCCCACTCCAGTATTTCTGCCTGGAGAATTCCCATGGATACAGGAGCCTGGCAGGCTATAATCCATGGGGTCAGAAAGAGTCGGACATGACTAGTGATTACGCACAGCACAGCACAGCACATGAGTGAAAATATCTTGCATGGTATCATAAGTAGTTCACCTTATACCAAAAGTTCTATACTCTTCAACATTGGTAAATATAACATGCTGTATATTATATACATTTTTATTTTTAATAGCATGATTTTTAGTAGAGATGACCCAATTCTTGAAAATAAAGTATGAAAACCTTATATATCATTTCAATGAACATCTACAGATTAAAGTATAAATCCTCCTCACAAAATCTTAGTGTCTCCACGATCTTGCCCCACTGTCCTTCACTAGCACACGTGCACATGCACAAGCACACAAACACACACACACAACAGAACAGTAGCTGGGGAGTAACATGTTTTTCTTCCCAAGACATTTTCTTCTTTCCTGTTTGCTCTTCCTGGAACATCCTCTATTTCATCTTTATTTGGCAAAATTGCTTCCAAGACTAACTGTCCCAAACTGAAATTTTTCTGACTTATGGAATAATAATGATACAGCTTTCAGTATTCTGTTAAGTTCACAATTGTTTTTGTACCTTATCACATTAATCTAACATTTTAATTTACATAGAGCATCCCTCACCTTCTCAGACCTGAATATTCTACCAATGTAAAAAATATAAAGGGAAATATTAGGCTATTTGATAGAAACAGGATAATATGGATTAGTCACACAAATGCTTGTGCTGAATTTTTAGACCTAGAGAATAACTGAACAGATTTTTTTAAATGCAGTTTTCTTATATCACTTTAAAAGGAATAATATAACAGCAGAGATGACATTTTTGTTTAAAAAATAAGCTTTGATTATAATTTCCTTGGGTATTTTCAGTTTGATATTTTTATATTTTGAAGAAATTCTCAGTTTATTCAAAAGATTCTGCAAAGTGTGATTTGATTCTCAGTATATGTCATATATTAGCTTATATATTGTTACAGTCACATAACATAATTAGCTAATGATCAAAATACATGACAGTAGCATGCAGTTGCATGAAATATTCTCACATTATAAGATATTTACACATATTGTCATTTAAAGAATACTTATGGATGAAATATATAAGAAAAAAAGATAAGTATGAAAATAGGATTCAAAATTATAATTGCACTGGTAAAAGTAGGGAGAATGGAGACATTGATGCCAAAACCTCAGCATCTGTGAACTGGTGCCAAATTAAATTTTGGAGACAGAGTTTTGGGTGAAGTAGAAAAGCTGTACTGCTTTGCTTGGCAAAGGGGGACACAGCAGGCTCCTGCCCTCAAAAACTGTGTTCCCACCTCTAGGGTTTGATAAGAACTTTTATAGCAACAGTTCAATAAATAGAGTTGCTGAAAAGATTAAAGTATGTGCAGGAACTCCACTCCTTCAATCTTAAATTTAGGCAATCTCTTGATGAACTTCTCTGTTTCCTTCAATCTGGCCTCAGGTCAGTTCAGTTCAGTTACTCAGTCATGTCTGACTCTGCGACCCAATGGACTACAGTCCCCCCGGGCCTCCCTGTCCATTACCAGCTCTGAGTCCACCCAAACTGATGTTCCTTGAGTCGGTGATGCTGTCCAACCATCTCATCCTGTCATCCTCGTCTACTCCCACCTTAACTCTTTACCAGCATCAGAGATTTTTCGAATGAGTCAGTTCTTAGCACGATGTGGCCAAAGTATTGGAGTTTCAGATTAAACATCAGTCCTTCCAATGAACACCCAGGACTTATCTCCTTTAGGATGGACTGATTGGATCTCCTTGTAATTCAAGGGATTCTCAAGAGTGTTCTCCAGCACCACAGTTCAAAAGCATCAGTTCTTTGGCACTCAGCTTCCTTTATAGTCCAAATCTCACATCCATACATGACTACTGGAAAAACCATAGCTTTGACTAGAGGGACCTATGTTGGCAAAGCAATATCTCTGCTTTTTAATATGCTTATATAGGTTGGTCATACCTTTTCTTCCAAGAAGTAAGCATCTTTTAATTTCATGGCTGCAGTCAGTACCTGAAGTGATTTTGGAGCTCAAAAAATAAAGTTTGTCACTGTTTTCACTGTTTCCCCATATATTTGCCATGAAGTGATGGAACCAGATGCCATGATCTTAGTTTTCTGAATGTTCAATTTGAAGCTGACTTTTTCACTTTCCTCTTTAACTGTGATCAAAAGGCTATTTAGTTCTTCACTTTTTGCTATAAGGGTGGTGTCATCTGCATACCTGAAGTTATTGATATTTCGCCCAGCAATCTTGATTCCAGCTTGTGCTTCATCCAGCCCAGCGTTTCTCATGATGTACTCTGCATATAAGTTAAATAAGCAGGGTGACAATATACAGTCTTGATGTACTCCTTTCCCTATTTGGAACCAGTCTATTGTTCCATGCCAGTTCTAACTATTGCTTCCTGACTTGCATACGGAGTTCTCAACAGGCAGGTCAGGTGGTCTAGTATTCTCTTCTTTTTAAGAATTTTCCACAGTTTATCGTGATCTATGTAGTCAAAGGCTTTGGCATAGTCAATAAAGCAGATGATTTTTTGAAACTCTCTTGCTTTTTTGATGATCCAGCAGATGTTGGCATTTTGTTTCTCTGCCTCTTCTAAATCCAGCTTGAACATCGGGAATTTCACAGTTCATGTACTGCTGAAGCCTGGTTTGGAGAATTTTGAGCATTAGTTTACTAGAGTGTAAGATGATTGCAATTGTGCGGTAGTTTGAGCATTTTTGGCATTGCCTTTCTTTCAGATTGGAATGCAAACTGGCCTTTTCCAGTCCTGTGGCCACTGCTTAGTTTTCCAAGTTTACTGGCATATTTTAGGGTTTGAAAAAGCTCAGCTGGAATTCTATCACCTCTACTAGCTTTGTTCATAGTGAGGCTTCCTAAGGCCCCCTTGACTTCACATTCCAGGATGTCTGGCTCTAGTGAGTGATCACACCATCGTGCTTACCTGGGTCATGAAGATCTTTTCTGTTTAATTCTTCTGCGTGTTCTTGCCACCTCTTCTTAGTATCTTCTGCTTCTGTTAGGTCCATGCCATTTCTGTCCTTTATCAAGCCCATCTTTGCTGAAATGTTCCCTTGGTATCTCTAATTTTCTTGAAGTGATCTCTAATCTTTCTCATTCTATTGTTTTCCTCTATTTATTTGCACTGATCACTGAGGAAGGCTTTCTTATCTTTCCTTGCTATTTTTTGGAACTCTGCATTCAAATAGGTATATCTTTCCTTTTCTCCTTTACCCATTACTTCATGGCAAATAGATGGAGAAACAGTGGAAACAGTGGCAAAGCTTTATTTTGGGGGGCTCCAAAATCACTGCAGATTTTGACTGCAGTCATAAAATTTAAAAAAGCTTACTTCTTGGGAGAAAAGTTATGACCCACCTAGACAGCATATTAAAAAGCGGAGACATTACTTTGTCAACAATGGTCCATCTCCTCAAGGCTATGGTTTTTCCAGTAGTCATGTATGGATGTGAAAGTTGGATTATAAAGAAAGCTGAACGCCAAAGAATTGATGCCTTTGAACTGTGGTGTTGGAGAAGACTCTTGAGAGTCCCTTGGACTGCAAGGAGATTCAACCAGTCCATCCTAAAGGAAATCAGTCGTGAGTGTTCACTGAAAGGACTGATGTTGAAGCTGAAACTCCAATATCTTGGCCACCTGATGTTAAGAGCTGACTCATTTGAAAAGGCCCTGATGCTGGGAAAGATTGAAGGCAAGGGGAGAATGGGAGGACAGAGAATGAGATGGTTGGATGGCATCATTGACTCCATGTTTACTCCAGTTTGAGTAAACTGGGAACTGGTGATGGACAGGGAGGCCTGGCGTACTGTGGTCCATGGGCTCAGGAGAGTTAGATATGACTGAGTGACTTAACTGAACTGAACTGAACTGAATTTGCCTTTGGTTTGGCTTCCCTCAGACAGATACCTCCCCAGCCTGTCTGGATTTTCACTACGGAAGAGAAAGATGCCTAAAGGCTAGGAATATTTAAAGTAGAATTTTAAATATGCATGCATGCATGCAAGCTTAGTCACTCAGTCAAGTCTGACTCTTTGTGAATCCATGAATTGTAGCCCTCCGGGCTCCTCTGTCCATGGGTTTCTCCAGGCAAGAATACTGGAGTGGGTTGCCATTCCTTTCTCCAGGGCATCTTCCCAACCCATGGATCAAACCTAGGTCTCCTGAATTCCAGGCAAATACTTTACTGCTTGAGCCACCAGAGACACCCAGGGAATATGTGTAAAAGGTCTATAAACCTTCCCTGTGGCCTCTACTTTGTCTCAGTGCTTAAGTAGACAACAGATGATAATCCCTTTCTGGGACTAGTTGCATTTAATGACCAAATTGCCTTATTAAGACACATGTATCAGAAGGAGATGAGATAATTAGAAGTAGACTATCAACTCTTTGTGGAGGAGGAAATGGCAACTCACTCCAGTACTCTTGCCTGAAAAATTCCATGGATGGAGGAACCTCGTAGGTTACAGTCCATGGTGTTGCAAAGAGTTGGACATGACTGAGCGGTTTGAATAGCTTCTCCTACAAAAGTTTGTTGATGACAAACTTCCATCAGTACAGAATGCTGAACACACAATCTATATCAATAGAAATGGCTCTATCAGTGTGGCAGAAAGAGAAACACAGTACAGATCAACAGTGGAAATGTCACAGATGCACAAATACTCATCAATAGCCAGATGTATTCAATCTGTCAGAATTAACAGGAGGCCGTGCCCTATAGGAGGTGTCCCAGGTGGTACAGTGATAATGAATCCACCTGCCAATGCAGGACATACAAGAGAGGCTGTTTCAATCCCTGAGTTGGGAAGATTCCCTGGAAAGGACATGGCAACCCACTCCAATATTCTTGCCTGGAGAATCCCATGGACAGAGGAATCTGTTGGGCTACAGTCCATAGGATCATAAAGCATCAGACAGGACTATGTGGCTAAGTACACCGTACACATGCTCCATAGGATGTTTCTTTCCCCCTTTTGCAGCTTTAGGTGCGAATTACAAATTTGGCATGTAAGCGTAGCCTCTGCATCAGAAACAGAGTCTGTCTGTTTTATTCTGGTCTTCTTTGGTTTGGTTTGGGTATGTTTTAGTGCCTAGTCTATGACGTGAGCACTTTCCCATGTCTCGTGTGGTGAATTTATGCAGCAATCTGGTACTCAAGCAACACAGACATTGTTAAGAGTCTAATGCAACTTGGTGTTGCCAGTGAACAGGTTCTTTTTGTGGAAAGCTATATACATCACCTGAAGAAGGCAATGGCACCCCACTCTAGTACTCTTGCCTCGAAAAATCCCCTGGACAGAGGAGCCTGGTAGGCTGGGTCGCTAAGAGTCTGACATGACTGAGTGACTTTACTTTCACTTTTCACTTTCATGCATTGGAGAAGGAAATGAAATCCCATTCCAGTGTTCTTGCCTAGAGAATCCCAAGGACAGGGGGAGCTTGGTGTGCTGCTGTCTATGAGGCTGCACAGAGTCAGACACGACTCAAGTGATTTAGCAGCAGCAGCAGCATATACGTCACCCAAACAATTCTATCAGCCACCACAATTTGATTCAACGGCTCATGTCCTTGAAGAGACACTGTCTCTTTAATCTGCAACAGTCCCAGAGTTTTAGTTTTGTCCAGCCACTGACTGGAGCTACCATGCCTACTTTCAGTTCATGAGTTTAATCAACTCACTTTTTTTTTTTTTCCTCATTTGCAAGCATGCATTAATTTCTTAATTGGAGGATAATTTCTTCACAATATTGCATCAATTGCATTTCTTCTCAAATTATGTCTATGAATTGTTTCTAGGTAGGAAACTTCAAGCACTGAATAGTATATTTGCCTGTGAAAGTGTTAGTTCTCAGTCATGTCTGACTCTTTGCAACTCCAGAGAATGTAACCACCAGATTCCTATGTCCATGGATTTTTCCAGGCAAGGATACTGGAGTGGGTTGCCAGCCCCTTCTCCAAGAGATCTTCTTGACCCAGGGATTGAACCCAGATTTCCAATTGCAAGCAAATTTTTCACCTCTGAGCCATCAGGGAAGTCCCATATTTGCCTGTAGGTATCACAAATTCACATTTCCCTTATGTCTCAGTAGTAAAGAAACGACCTGTCAAGCAGCCGACATGAGTTCATTCCCTGGGTCAGGAAGATCCCCTGGAGAAGGAAATGGCTACGCACTACAATTTTCTTGCCTGAGAAATCCCATGACAGAAAAGCCTGTTTGGCTGCAGTCTAAGGGGTCACAAAAGAGTCAGACGTGACTTAGCAATTAAGCAAAAACAATTTACAAGTATTTTGCAAAATACAAGTATTTTCTAGGGAGACCATAGTTGATACATAACCAGTCAGTTATGTAAATTTTTCTATGAATATCCAAATTCAAATGTTTGTCAAAATATTTATATTAAAAAATAAAAACAAACTAACTTTCTTTGGTATAACAGATTAAGAGTTGCCAGTTAGCTATCTGTTATAGTAGAAACTCTGAGTTTACTTATTAGGCATTAGCAACTTGCGTACTATGGAGTTTATAATTCTACTTCCCTGAAAGTTATGGGTGAACTGATTTCATCTCACAAGTGTTTAAACCAGTAATTAAGAGTGAAATATATATATATTCTACTTTGTAGGAGTGAAAGTCTAAATGACTTGTGCATGCTAAGTTAATTCCATAAAAGGCTATTTCAACAAAAGTAGTTTCAAATGTAATATGTTGTTTTATGAAAAGACCTATCTAGAATGGCAGAAAATTTCTTTATAAAAATAAAGATATCTATTCTCTTTCAATGACCCATCTCAGAACCCTAGAAGTATAAACAAGGCAAGATAATGGAATGAGGCTAATTTTATGAAATTAAAGTAGGATAAGTATGTTGATTAGGCAGTTGAGAAAAAATTCCCTACAGGTCAGGTATGCAAATTAGGAGTTTAAAAAGTTAATCAGAGATATCTGTACTTGAATTCTAGTGTACAGAATCCAAATCTGGGAGGAAAAGGCCCAGTGCATTTTCTCTAATTAAGAATATTGAAGTGAGTAGTCTGTTTTTTCTCCAGTGGACCTTCCTGATCCAGGAATTGAACTGGGGTCTCCTGCATTGCAGGTCAATTCTTTACCAGTTAAGCTAATAGGGAAGCCCCAATTATTCAGCTACTTATATATTTTTGCATGTTTAAATTACATTTTTATACATTTAATTTGTTATACTGCTACAAGACTATTCAGGCATATCATATGTAGAAAACTATATAATTTACCTAATCACATATAATTTGGTAAATTTTAAACTCCCTATGATCAGTATTGTAATTTATTGCTAATGTTTAAATTTTATTTGTTAACTCCATAGAGCTTACGGGCTCCAAAATCAAAGCATAAATAGCTACTCAAAAGAATACCACCAAGACATTATTCACTATACTTTTATTGTTTGTGTAAAATTGTTCTTTCATTCTTCAAGCAAACACTGAAATTTTCAAATCTGATTTTGAGAATCAAAATAATAAAATCAACTTGAAGTGTATGAGTTTTTTATTCAAAACATTCTGTTTTACAGTCTGCACTCTGCATATAAAATCCAAGTCAGATAGGCAAAAACAGAGCAAACATCAATTGAGGCATTTTGAATGTTTTCATGGGGTCACCTTTTAAATAAATCCTATCAGTATTCTGTGAAGATACACATACATAGAACTATGCATCCAAAGTAGAAGGAATGCAAAAGGGACTGAATTCTCAGAAGAGACTTATCTGCACACATATTCATCATCAAAATGAATGATTTTGGCTAGCTAACTGAAAATAGGGCTGCAGACGTTACATGTAACCCTGGACAGCTGTAGCTCTGAGTGGGTCCAAGAGGAATGAGATCCACATGCCATCTGTTCCCAGATATTTCTGACATTCTAGAATGGATTTGCTACTAACACAAGTCAATTACAGACATTTGTTTTTAACAGGGCACACAAAAAGTAGAGACAGGTAACATTGAACTGCCAACTTTTTGCTTTGATGGCTCATCCTGGGAATAGGAATGAATTTAAAAAAGGTGAGTATGCCCTTCTTTTGATATAGTTATGTGAGTAACCCTCACATCTCACAAATGATTTCTCTATCCAAGAGAGACATAGACATAGATAGTTGAGAAAGCAGAGGACCACTGTCTCATTTTTCTGGCTAACTGAACATCAGGAATATTGATATATGTCAAATCTGTAGTAACACTGACCATGAAGGAAATTATTTTCTTAGATTCTATAAAGGTGTGTTTATAATTACAATAGTTTGAAGCACAGATGCATGGTTTTCTACTTTTACCTGGGGAATCTCAAAATGCTTGCAACATGTTAACATTTTTAAAGGTTGACTGCATCTGAATTCACATTAAAAGATAATTGTGCTGGAAAGAGCAATTACAAAAATTAGACATCTTCATCAATGTGTTAATTATGTCAGTGTATATGTAAGATGATGAAATTGAAACAATCTTTAACAATCTTTACTACTGAACAATACAGTTTTCTTAACCTACACTGAATCCTCCTTTTATGGAACCTACATGTTCTTGCCTTAAGAGAAAGGCTTTCAGCATTTGAAAATAAAAATAATCACTCTCCTTTTAAAACTAGGTAGCATCATAGTTCATTGATTATCAAAATGGCATTAGTAATGGCAGAAGTATGCTATAGTTAGTGGCAAATTCTTTCAAAGGTGATTTGACTGTGGTATTTCCCCATTTACTCCATTTCTCTAGAATTTGTCTGTACCACCTAAGACATGTGGATAAAGAGTTTAAATAATTTATATGTGGAAGAATATTTCTCACATATATGCATCTACTTGCATGCTAAATTGCTTCAGTCATGTCAGACTCTACGTGACCCAGTGGACTGTACCCACCAGGCCCCTCTGTCCATGAGATTCTCCAGGCAAGAATACTGGAGTGGGTTACCATGCCTTCCTCCAGGGGATCTTCCTTACCCAGGGATCTAATCCTCATCTCTTATGTCTTCTCCATTAGCAAGTGTGTTCTTTACCACTAGTGCCAGGTGAAGTGACTTAGCATATACACACACATATTTATATGTGTGGAGATATATATATATATAATTTCTATTTTAGAAACAAATTGACAAAAATAAATTTGTTACAATTTTTAAACTCTCTAATGTAAAAGCTTGATAAAATTAACACCTAATAAAATGTTCATGAAGATTCAAACAATAAAGTGATATATAATTTTATATTACTTTATATAATGATACATAAAGCATCACATAAATAAAGTGATACTTTTAAGAATAATTCATAAATTTAGCATGCCATCAGACCAAGTATTCAATTCTGGAAATGGAGAAGTGCTTCTGCACTTCCAAGTCCCTGTAGTCTTAAAATGTAGAGGGACAGGGTTCCTGTATTGCCCTAGGGAGATAGTGGAAGCTAGGGAGCCCTCAGAGTCTGAGAAGGGTGTGACAGCTCCAGGTGTGCACTCTTGCTTGCTCTCAGCTGTGACTTCCTTTGTAATCTGGCAAGGATGATTCTCCCCTGAGGGAAACGCATTGACCTTAACAGACAAGGGAGGCAAGCAACTATGATTTTATTATTAGATGTAATTTTCAGTAGCTGAATTAAAACACAAAAAGTTTCAGAAAGTGGTGTTTAAATTACTATAGCTGCAGGGCACCTGTAGTTTATGTGCTAACCATGTATGTATATTTTATGAAGCTATTTAATCTGCAATTCACTTTTTTAAAAAGGCAATCACCGTAGCAACTGACATTAGAAAGCTTTGTGCTGGCTTTGACATACAGAGTACCCAGAAGATAATGCCATTTATATCCTATGAAGCTTGATTAAACTAGGAATGCCTAGTTTCAGGAAAGTGAGAATTAACTCACTATTTTAGTCATTTTTTTTTTTTCTCATCACTTGGCAAATGATGAGGTTGGTGAAGTTAAAGCAAATTAAGTACTACTTAATGTTGGCTACAAAACTCCTATTGGCAGAGAAGGCTATTCCTTAAAGAGACCTTAGCAATTATAAAAGAATGTCCAATATAAAAGGTCAGAATTTAACTTTCAGTTATGAGGTATTCTCCGTAAAGAAACTAAATATTTATCTTCATGAGCACATAAATGTAATTTTCACGTAAAAGTTCAAAGAAACTATGGAGACTGATTGCCCTTTTTTTTTTTTTTCAGTAGCATGGTAAGGTTATGTCCATAAGAAACCATTTCATCTTAGAGCAGCACAAAATAGTGAAAAAATTTTGAAAAATACTAAATGAAAATTTACCAACAATAAAAATTTGGAGAATTGCTATATTCTAATATCAGAATACATAATACTGTTTTTCGCTTGTAATGAAACTAATAGATGGGATTTAAAAATAGCATGTTAAACATGTTTACCATGAAGATTGTTAAAACAAATATATTTTAATAAATGTATTATTATCTTTAAAGCTTTATAAAATGTTTAATTTTTATTCTGAAAGTATGTTTTAATGTTGGATTTTCCTTTTTAGATTCTGATTATTTAAATATATTTCTGAAGTTCTTTCAATCAAATCATCAAATGTAAAATAGTGACATTCTGGATCATAGTTAATAAGTAAATAATAATTATATTATCATAGTCAATTATATTAATTATTTAATATTTATTGAATATATTTTACTATATATGCATGACTTCCAGGTAATACAGAGATAAGTTCTCAAAATATTTATGGAATCCTTGCCTTTAATAAGTGTGCATTATAAAATAAGAATCTAAAGAGCCTCTTGAGGGTGAAGGAGGAGAGTGAAAGATTCAGCTTAAAGCTAAATACTTAAAACTAAGATCATGGCATCTGGCCTCATTACTTCCTGGCAAACAGAGGGTGGAAAAGGTGGAAGTAGTGGCAGATTTCCTTCTCTTAGGCTTTAAAAACAAACACTGCAGATGGCAATTGCAGCCATGAAATCATCATATATTTGCTTCTTGGCAGAAAAGCTATGACAAACCTAGGTAGTGTTGAAAAGCAGAGATATTGCCGACAAAGGTCCATATGGTCAAGGCCATGTTCTTTCCAGTGGTGATGTATGGTTCTGGACTGTAAAGAAGATGGAGCACCAAAGAACTGATGCCTTTGAAATGTGCTGGAGAAGACTTCTGAGAGTCCCTTGGACAGCAAGATCAAACCAGTCAATCTTAAGAGAAATAAATTCTGAATACTCATTGAAAGTATACATGTATACTTCAAGTATATATGTATATATGATTGAAGTAGACATATATACTTCAAGAAAATAGAAGTAGAGGTAAAAGTATGGGCTGTAGCCCACCAGGTTTCTCTGTCCATGGGCTTCTCCAGGCAAGAGCAAGAATACTGGAGTGGGTTGCCATTTCCTTCTTCGTGTGTGTGTGTGTGTGTGTGTGTGTGTGTGTTTGTATATTTGTATGACTGATTTGTGTTGTAAGGCAGAAGCCAACACAATATTGCAAAACAATTACCCTCTAATTAAAAAAAATACTAGTGAAAAAGACATAAATAAAAGGAAAAAAGATTTTAAGAGCTAAATTATGTGATACATGCAATAAATAATCATCTGATCATTTTCAGATCTACTTCATGCAGTCTTCAAGAAGGGCTACTAGAATCTTTTGTTTTATCTTTATATTTTATATCAAAGAAGAAAACCATGCATTTTATCATTTCCCCAAAGCCAAATATATTTATGGGAAATTGCCTTTTATATTCATATATATGCTGGTAATTAGGGAGTAAATTCAATCATGAATTAATTTCCTCTGTGGTGGAGCACCACTTTTCTTCCTTGCCTTTGAAAGTCAGTCTGTGGACTCTATTGCCGTAAAAGACCTCATCTAAAAAGACAGTCTCCCAGCAAACTCAGTCTTAGATGTGCAGCAGTCATGTGAGCCTGCTCTTACTTTTCGGTTGCACACTTGACTCTTGAGACACTCAGAGTTTCTCCTAATGCACAAAATTTTAATTTCTTCTACACTTTTGAAAAGTTGCCTTGTCTCTAAATTTCTTTTTGCTCCTCTGGATCTGAAAGTTGGGATATTTTCCATATTTGTTTATTTGCTTATTTGTTTGTAGGTCTGATATTTCCTTGGTTTCTTCCTATCCTCATTTGTAGTCTCATGTCCAATCCTGCTGCTACCCATTTGTTGAAGGGGCTATATATTTTTTCCAGTTATTACTCTCTAGCTCTATTCACTTGCTTTCTTGAAGAATCTTCATCTATCATTTTACTCAGCTCTTTTTAGAATAGGGAATCTTAATCTGTGATCTAATGACGCTTCATGTGTGAAAAAAATTCTAGAAGTTGGTAAACAGATAAAACGCATGTAAAATTTTTCATGTGTAAATATTTACACATTTCTTTCCTGGGGAGAGTTTTACAGCATTTATCAATTGTTTTAAAGGGTCAACAAAGGACTCCAAAAATTTGACTAATACTATTTATATTTCCAGTGCATATATCCATCTTATTACATGTTCAAATATATCTACTGTATCTTCTACTGGCTTCTTTCTACTTCTTCTCTATAGTTAAGTAGCGTATTGAGCTTATTTCTTTTTTCAAAACTAATTTATTTGTCAATGAAATAAAGATGAAAATCTTTAATGATTAAAAATATAATTCCCAAAGAAGATAGAAAA
>SJYC01080322.1:0-20350 GCA_006408675.1 Madoqua kirkii | reverse complement strand
AATTAGAAGATTGAACTAAGTTTTGTTGTTAAAAAAAGAAAAAAATGATGTTATACTTTTTGCATCAATACATAGGCATAGAAGAACAAAGCAATAAAAGAAGAAAAGGGTGTCATGGGTGAAATGAGTTTGCTCTTCTGTCACTTAAAAAAAAAATTCTTAGAACATTTAAGGATTCTATATCAGTAGTTTATAAGATTTTTTAGTGTACTGTTGCCATGCATTTCAATGTATTAAATTATAAAATCATTTAAACTGCACAAAGTTAGAACTTAAAACCTATACATGACTAGTCACAGGAATATTTAAAGAGAAGTGGAAATGTCAAGATCATAAATTAGCTTTTACTTCAGTGAAAGTCTTGACAAATGCACAAATATAACTTTTGAACATGAGGGAAAATTTTTGGTTATCTACCATTAGCAACTTTCAATGTCCTGTCCTTAAAAATGAAAGTGGTTTATCTGAATAAAATGTATATTATTATTTGCTGAAATATTTTTTTTCCTGTTCTTCACAGCCATCAACCAACACACACACACACACACAAACACAAGATTCATTTGCAGATAATCATATAAATCTTTATTTGAAAACATTTTTATTAGCAATTTCTATAATCAACATATAAGTAATAGCTGCCATTATATTGAACATAACTTCATGCTTACCTCTATAAATGTATTTTATGTATGATATTTTCTTTCCTTTAATTGATACAGTTATGCTTTATTTTACCATTGAGTTGACTGATTTTGATGAAGATTAGGAAAAGTGTTTTGAACTTTAAGCATGGCTTTTAAAATTTTAGTTTCATTAAATTTCACAAAGGAAGACTGAAAGGAGAAATAAAAAGATTGAAATGAGATCTATTATTTCCAAACAGAATGGGTTCTCCAACAAGAAGAACTTAACTGAAAATATATTTATTCCCCTAAAAACAAGATGAAATATTCCCTTTAGTGAGGGAAAATAAAGCATATAACATAGATCCAAGTTTTTTAGTTGAGAGAAAAGATATGATAGAGGCATGAGATTATTATTGGTCTTGGAGACTTATTTCACTTATTCATCTCAATTTTGATCATATTTTGATCAGTACATCCAGATGAGGAACAAAATAATGAGTTGTTAGTGAGGTCTTTGGTCCTATGACTATGTGGATAATTTGACAAATGATCAATGAACCAGATGGTTTGACACTTGTCATCAGGTACTCATGACCAGGGAAAAAGAGAGCTTTGGAAAGTGACTGAAAAGGGGAATATAAGAAAGTGCATGGTAGTAAAGTTTATGGCTTAGTGTAGCATTAAGGAAACTAATTTCATATAATATTGATAAAGTTTTCAAAGTACAGTGTGTTGGAGATGAAACTTTTTAACTGGTAGAGAAAAATGTGCAGGATATTAAAAGATAAGTGTAACAGCAAACATTCGGCGGTAGTAATAAGAACAGAAGTTACAGTTTTTCATATTGACATTTAGATTTTCTAAAGACTTTTATTTTTATTTTTTAATTTAATACTCTTGGAGGAATCTTCATACAGAAAAGATAGCTATCTGGGTGAAAATAAATGCAGGACTAAAAATCAATGATTTCAATCCAAATGTTACAGTTTGACCAAGAACAGGGCTGAAGGTTAATCTTCCTATTATAGAAATAGGTAAAAGTTAAAACTTAAAAGTTTGCCAGCTGAATAGAATCATACCTGGGTAACATATTTTATAATGAGTTACATAGCTATGTTTACAGACTCACTTAAACACAGCATACCTCCTCATACACAATGCAAAACCATTTATTAATATTGTCATCAAAAGCTACCCATCAGGGATATAAAGATAAATAATGTATAAACACATGCTCTGAAAACTCCTACCAATAACATTATATTTTTTGTACCTTAATGCCAGAGCAAGGACAATTTAGGTTATATCTTGTAAACGACTAGTTTGAAAGCGTTACTTTATATAACTTATGTCTGAACAGATCTCCTGTATCTAGTAGTCAGCCTATCTCATGAATCTGAATCAGATCCATGAAGAAATTTCTGTTTAATATACTCTATTAAAGTACAAAAATTGAAGCCTTAAAAAATATTTTTCAGCACCACTCCCACTCCCCCGCCCTCTAGGGAAAAAGAGGGACTGGAAATTGACTTAATCACCAATGACCAATGATTTAATCAACCATAACTACATAATGGAGCCTTCATAAAACCCTACACAATATCGTTTAGAGAGAGTCTACGTTGACAAATGCATTCATGTTTCAGGAAGGTGACATGTCCTAAATTCCATGGAGACAGAAGCTCCTTCATCCTTTCTTATTTTGCTCCGTATACCTCCTTATCTTGCTGTTCATTTGTATCCTTTATAATAAATCAGTAAGTTAAAAAAAATAGTTGAATTCTATGGACTTCTTATGAGCATTCATTACATAAAATTTATGATTAAATCATACTTCTAAAAGTTGAAAAAAAATTCAAGGATACACAGAAGATCAATGAAACCAAACATATCACTTTTGCATATATATATTTATCACATTTAACATTTTTAGAAACAGTTGAACTAAAAATGAATTTCAGCCATTGGAATTAAAATTTGGATAAATTTGCTTTGAGTGTAGTAACTAATTTCCCAGTTTCAGACAGATTGTTTCTTAGAGAGAATGACTTATAGATCCTTTAGTTTTTCAGTTTATCCTTGCTGCTAGTGATTTCTTCTTGACTGTTATAGTGAAAAGCTACTTAGCTTTATTTTATCCTATTGAATGAATCTTAAGAAGCACTAAGCAACTATTCTTACTCCTTTTTTATTTTTTTTCAAATACTTCTTTGTATAAGTCTCTGACAAATCTAAGCTTAGAAACATTATAAATGAAGAACAGTTTAAAACTGAGGGAAATGTCAAGCATTCTTCACATTAGAAATTGTTCAATTGGATTTTCTAACCTGTTCAGGAGTGAAAGCAAAGAAAATAAGATGTGTGCATTCTGCCCTTTCTAGCACAGTAATTGGTGTTCCTGTAAAAAGATAACAGCAGGGAATCTTTCCTTTTGAGCAGCATCAGTCATAAAGTGAGATGATGGAGAGGACCACATGCTATACAGGATGATGAAATGCATCAGGGTTTAAAGACAGAGTTAGAAAAAATACAAAATGGGAGTTGATCAGTCATATGGAAGATAAAATGTCTCAGGCTGATTTTCAGTAATATTCCTGTTCAAACAGAGACCAAATAAAAAAAAATGTGTTTTGCTGAGGGGGAAAAAAGTATTTTGTTTTGCTTTACATTTGTTTCTCAGAAGATTAAACAATTAATATCTTATAAAAGTCACCATTGGCTTGAAATGAAATTACTGATCTTTCTTACTTACATATGCCTAATGTTGCACAGTTTTGTTTATAACTATTTGAATAATTAAAATTAATTCAAAGTATAGTGGATAAATAAAGGAATAATTAACAATTAGAAGAAAACTGATTGGTGCCATTAGTGGGTAATTTAATATGACAGAGAAGGCTTTATTCCACAGTACTCATGATTTCTTTTTTTTTTCCCCATAATGATGTTTTAACTTGGATGTAGTCGAGAACGTAAAGTTACATTACCAGCCTCTACACATGTGAGGTTCTGAGACTGTTCTGGCCAATGGTTATTCACAGAGATGGGAAACATTAGCTTCTGGAAGCTTTACTTCAAATATTTATCACATGTCCTTTACTCACTTTTTAACCTTGTTTTTAAAACATGTTATTGATGGGGTCATGGATATGATGGGAAGTTATTCTTAAAGAGTAGTGAGAATAGGGTTAAATTGTTCCTATAAAGCTATATAAAGTATGGCTCCTTGAGTACACCATAGATTCCCATCTCCACCCTTATCCTGATTTGCCTCTAGCATCTGTTTATGGAAGAGTAAAAAAAATATATTAGATTTTATTTCAAACACTTTTTTTTCATCACTATAATTCAATATTGTCCTACATGAAGCAGATCTGAGAACCTAGAAATGGTGATTATTTTTAAGCTTTTAATTGAATATTGCAAATAGAGAAAAACTCAGGCTAGAACCAATTTATCCGACAACTGAAGTGGAAGGCATTATAGCTGTGTCAATATGTATGTGTCATGAGTCTGTCTCTCTGCAGTCTGAAATCTAAACTGAAGAAGAGAGTACAACTAATTTAGAACCTTGGAGAATTGAAAAGCTCATTGCATCTGGATTTCAAAGTGAAATACATATAAAAATGATGACTGATAACTATTGCCCCAAATTTTCTTCAAGAAATTTTCACTGATATCTCTGTCAAACAGAAGGAGGTAAGTGTAGTAGCAAAGATAATGTTAAAGCTGCTATTAACCACTGATGCTAAAAAAATAAATAAATAAGAAGAAGAAAATTAAACTTTAAAAGTGAGTGCAGACAAGATCTTGGCTGTGGTTATTCACAAATATGCCTTCTAAGATTTGGCAGAAATTATACTGCCAAAAAACTATACGTCTGGTCAGTAAAAGCCTGTATTTAAACCTCTAATGCAACCCTTGAAGCTTCAATTTTGCTCTAGCAGAAATAAAACTGTTAAAGGTGTAAGATTACAGAAATGCATACCTTCAAACATAACATTGTTTTTGCTCATAGAAGTAAAATATATGGGGTAACTACTTAGAAAAGAGAGCAAGACTTATGGAAGACAATGAACAAGATTATTTGTCCCCTAGAGTAGGACTAAAGTCTGCATAAACTCATAAAATCAACCATACAAATAAAACACAGGTATTTAAGAAAAAAACAACAACAGATATTTCCATTTCTATACAATAAGATGTGATAGTTTTGTAGACAGTTCCAGTTGCCTATGCTCATTTCTAGGTAGAAATTTTTATTGCAGTTATTCTTTTCCTATCATCACCATCACACACTAGATACAATGGGTATGATGGAAAGTAGATTTCTTGTTATTTGGTTTGGAGGTCCTTGGACCAAGAGAAACTACACTCACATCTAATAGAAAAAAAAAGTGTAGTACCCCAAATTTCTGAGCTTTGAGCTGGAGGCACAAACTGGATGAGACCTTATTGGGACACACACACACACACACACACACACACACACACACACACACACACACACACATATATATTCCCCTAAAGTAGTTAGTACAGTCTATGTGTACAAAGAATGCTGCACATGAATATTGAGGCAACCAGACAGAGATTCTAGAAGAAAGATGTACTATTTATTATACCTGTTTGTCAAATATTCCATATTAATAGGACTTCGTTGGTGGCTCAGTTGATGAAGAATCCACCTACAATGGAGGAGTCTCAGGTTTGATCACTGGGTCCAGATGATCCCTTGTAGAAAGACATGACAACCTACTCCAGTATTCTTGCCTGGAGAAACCCGATTGACAGATAAACCTGGTGTACTGCAGTTAATGGGGTTGCAAGAGTTGGACATGACTTAAGCAACTAAGCCACCATCATATTAACAGAAAATTCATCTGTCTGAAGAACAAAAAAGAAATTTGTCTGTCTTGACTAAGTGTCAGGTTTTATATTATACAAAAATAAGTACGTAACAGCAGGCTTTAACTTGGGTTTCAGGTTTAGTTAAATATCAACTGATGCTTTGATTTTGAGACTTATTTTCCTCCTTTATTTAATTATTTGCTCTGATTATTGAACTACAATCATAATGGTAGAGGCTCCAACTTGTAACATAAAAATTAAGATACACCCTGGAGATGATGCAAAGATATAATGAGCCTGAGTCCCTGAGGACAGCATAGAACAGAGCCAGCATTCTGACAGGAATGAGCACCTTCTAGATGTATAAATAAATATCAAATCCACTCATGTATTATTAAAACCACCATTACTTTAAATTGCCATTAAATCATAGCCAAACACAATTTTAATAAACATAATAAAAGTAATCACCTAATACTTAACCTTAAATGTTAGGCTTTGTACCAATTATTGAAATCTTCTATATTCTATTACTACTACATCATTGTGTTTATATTTAGACATGCTATTTTGATCAGATGTTTTTACTCTAATTACTTTTTATATTTTGAAAATTTGTTTCAAAAGTGGTCTGTATTATATCTAAGTCAAGGTTTTATGAATAAATGAAATTTGCCTCATTATTTCCTGATTATTTTTTATGTGTGACAGCTTTACCATAATGTTTTATTATTCATAAACTGTAAATGCCAATCTCAAACTAACTTCTCTATAAGGAGAGAGAGATAAATCAAGAGTGAACAACAGTTAACTAAGGAACTGACTGGTTTTTCCAGTAGTCACGTATGGATGCGAGAGTTGGACTATAAAGAAGGCTAAGTGCCAAAGAATTGTTGCTTTTGACCTGTCGTATTGGAGAAGATTCTTGAGTCCCTTGAACTGCAAGGAGATCCAATCAGTCCATCCTAAAGGAGATCAGTCTTGAATATTATTTGGAAAGATGAATGCTGAAGTTGAAACTCCAATATTTTGGCCACCTGATGTGAAGCTCTCACTCGTTGGAAAAGACCCTGATGCTGGGAAAGATTGAAGGTGGGAGGAGAAGGTGACAACAGATGATGAGATGGTTGGATGGCATCACCTACTCAATGAACATGAGTTTGAGTAAACACTGGGAGTTGATGATGAACAGGGAGGACTGGTGTGCCGCAGTCCATGGGGTAACAAAGATTCAGTCACGACTGAGTGACTGAACTGAACTGAAGGAAATGACAGCTGAAACTTTCATCTCTTTGTGACAAGCTTAATAGTGACTCTCTATACCTTGTTTCAATGTCATGAACCTCATTCCATAGTTCATCAGGCACTTTATCTATCAGATCTAGGCCCTTAAATCTATTTCTCACTTCCACAGTATAATCATAAAGGATTTGATTTAGGTCATACCTGAATGGTCTAGTGGTTTTCCCTACTTTCTTCAATTTTAGTTGGAATTTGGTAATAAGGAGTTCATGATCTGAGCCACAGCCAGCTCCTGGTCTTGTTTTTGTGAACTGAATAGAGCTTCTCCATCTTTGACTGCATAGAATATAATCAATCTGAGTTCAGTGTTGACCACCTGGTGATGTCCATGTGTAGCATCTTATCTTGTGTTGTTGGAAGAGGGTGTTTGCTATGATCAGTGCATTTTCTTGGCAAACTCTATTAATCTTTGCCCTGCTTTATTCCTCATTCCAAGACCAAATTTCCCTGTTACTCCAGGGGTTTCTTGACTTCCTACTTTTGCATTTCAGTCCCCTATAATGAAAAGGACATCTTTTTGGGATGTTAGTTCCAAAAGGTCTTCATAAAACCATTCAACTTCAGCTTCTTCAGTGTTACTAGTTGGGGAATAGCCTTGGATAACAGTGATACTGAATGGTTTGCCGTGGAGATGAACAGAGATCATTCGATCGTTTTTGAGATTGCATCTAAGTACTGCATTTCAGATTCTTTTGTTGCCCATGATGGCTACTCCATTTCTTCTGAGGGATTCCTGCCCACAGTAGTATATATAATGGTCATCTGAGTTAAATTCACCCATTCCAATCATTTCAGTTTACTGATTCCTAGAATGTCAACATTCACCCTTGCAATCTCGACATTGTACAGGAGACAGGGATCAAATCATCCCCATGGAAAAGAAATTCAAAAAAGCAAAATGACTGTTTGGGGAGGCCTTAAAATTAGCTGTGAAAAGAAGAGAGGTGAAAAACAAAGGAGAAAAGGAAAGATATAGGCATCTGAATGCAGAGTTCCAAAGAATAGCAAGAAGAGATAAGAAAGCCTTCTTCAGTGATCAGTGCAAAGAAATAGAGGAAAACAACAGAAAGGGAAAGACTAGAGATCTCTTCAAGAAAATTAGAGATACCAAGGGAACATTTCATACAAAGATGGGCTTGATAAAGGACAGATATGGTATGAACCAACTAGAAGCAGAAGATATTAAGAAGAGGTGGCAAGAATACATGGAAGAACTGTACAAAAAAAAATCTTCATAACCCAGATAATCATGATGATGTGATCACTAATCTAAAGTCAGACATCCTGGAATGTGAAGTCACATGGGCCTTAGAAAGCATCACTAGAAACAAAGCTAGGATAGGTGATGGAATTCCAGTTGAGCTGTTTCAAATCCTGAACGATGATGCTGTGAAAGTGCTGCACTCAATATGCCAGCAAGTTTGGAAAACTGAGCAGTGGCCATGGGACTGGAAAAGGTCAGTTTTTATTCCAATTCCAAAGAAAGGCAATGCCGAAGAATGCTCAAACTACTGCACAATTGCATTCATCTCACATGCTGTTAAAGTAATGCTCAAAATTCTCCAAGCCAGGCTTCAGCAATATGTGAACTGTGAACTCCTTGATGTTCAAGCAGGTTTTAGAAAAGGCACAGGAACCAGAGATCAAATTGCCAACATCTGCTGGATCATGGAAAAAGCAAGAAAGTTCCAGAAAAACATCTACTTCTGCTTTATTGACTATGCCAAAGCCTTTGACTGTGTGGATCACAATAAACTAGAAAATTCTCAAAGAGATGAGAATACCAGACCACCTAACCTGCCTCTTGAGAAATCTGTATGCAGGTCAGGAAGCAACAGTTCGAACTGGACATGGAACAACAGATTGGTTCCAAATAGGAAAGGAGTATGTCAAGGCTGTATATTGTCCACCTGCTTATTTAACTTATATGCAGAGTACATCATGAGAAACACTGGACTGGAAGAAACACAAGCTGGAATCAAGATCGCTGTGGGAAATATCAATAACCTCAGATATGCAGATGACATGACCCTTATGGCAGAAATTGAAGAGAAGCTAAAAAGCCTCTTGATGAAAGTGAAAGAGGAGAGTGAAAAAGTTGGCCTAAAGCTCAACATTCAGAAAATGAAGATCATGGCATACAGTCCCATCACTTCATGGGGAATAGATGGGGAAACAGTGGAAACAGTGTCAGACTTTATTTTGGGGGGCTCCAAAATCACTCACATGGTGACTGCAGCCATGAAATTAAAAGACACTTACTCCTTGGAAGAAAAGTTATGACCAACCTGGATAGTATATTCAAAAACAGAGACATTACTTTGCCGACTAAGTTCCCTCTAGTCAAGGCTATGGTTTTTCCAGTGGTCATGTACGGATGTGAGAGCTGGACTGTGAAGAAGGCTGAGAGCCAAAGAATTGATGCTTTTGAACTGTGGTGTTGGAAAAGACTCTTGAGAGTCCCCTGGACTGCAAGGAGTTCCAACCAACTCATTCTGAAGGAGACCAGCCCTGGGATTCCTTTGGAAGGAATGATGCTGAGGCTGAAACTTCAGTACTTTGAAGAGTTGAGTCATTGTAAAAGACTCTGATGCTAGGAAGGATTGGGGGCAGGAGAAGAAGGAGACGACAGAGGATGAGATGGCTGGATGGCATCATGAACTCGAACGTGAGTCTGGGTGAACTCCAGGAGATGGTGATTGACAGGGAGGCCTGGTGTGCTCTGATTCATGGGGTCGCAAAGAGTCAGACACGACTGAGCGACTGAATTGAACTGAACTGAATACCCTGTTTCTTTAAAACAATATCCACAACCTATTATGCATTTCTAATGTCTTTAATCACTAAAAGTAGATACATAATTTTAAAGTAATAGAATAGCACCACAACTCTAGACTCTCTAATTTACACAACGATCCAATTCACTTTATTTCAAAATAAAAATGCTAGACATCAAAAATGCAAACATGACTAAACACAGATTATCCATAATATGTCATATAATCTAATAGGAAACATAAATGTGAATAGGTAATTTTTATATATATTATAAATGCAAAGATAGATATACACACAGGAGATTTTGAGAATAGAAATGGTTGCTCCGTCCTGGGAATGTTTAACTGCTCTCTTTACCTCAGCCTCCACACTGAATTGATGACTAAGTTCTGGTAAATCCGTCACCTTTGTTGTTGTTGCTCAGTTGCTAAGTCATGTCCTATTCTTTTTGACCCCATGAACTAAAGCACACCAGGCATTTTCTGCCCTACACTGTCTCCTGGAA
Source organism: Madoqua kirkii (assembly GCA_006408675.1). Lineage (NCBI taxonomy): Eukaryota > Metazoa > Chordata > Mammalia > Artiodactyla > Bovidae > Madoqua > Madoqua kirkii. The sequence continues at coordinate 10,285 of SJYC01080322.1, read as the reverse complement.
TTTGCTCAAATTCATGTCCATCAAGTCAGTGATGCTATCTAGATCAGATGCTATCCAGATCATTTGTTACCCAACAATCTCACCCTGTATTGCCCCCTTCTCCTCTTGCCCTTAATCTTTCTCAGCATCAGAGTCTTTTCAAATGAGTTGGCTTTTTGCAACAGTTAGCCAAATATTGGAGCCTCAGCATCAGTCCTTTCAATGAATACTCAGGCTTGATTTCCTTTATTATAGACTAGTTTGACCTCCTTGCTGTCCAGGGGACTCTCAAGAGTGTTCCCCTGCATCACAATACAAAAGCATCGATTCTTTGGTATTCAGTTTTCTTTAAGGTCCATCTCCCACATTCATATATGACTACTGCAAACACCATAGCTTGATTATACAGATCTTTGTTGGCAAAGTGATGCCTCTGCTTTTTAATACACTAAATTCTTTATAGCTTTTCTTCAAAGGAGCAAGAGTCTTTTGATTTCATGGCTGACATCATGATCCACAGTGATTTTGGAGCACAAGAAAATAAATCCTGTTACTGTTTTCATTGTTCCCCTTTCATTTTTCTTCCCCCCATGAAGTGATGGGACAGAATGCTAAGATCTTAGGTTTTTGAATGTTGAGTTTTAAGCCAGATTTTTCCATTCTCCTCTTTCACCTTCATCAATAGGCTCTTTAGCCCCTCTTCACTTTCAGCCATTAGGGTGGTATCATCTGTGTATCAGAAAGAAAGTGAAAATAAAAGTTGTTCAATCGTGTCCAATTCTCTACAACTCTATGGACTATACATCCATGGAATTGTCCATGCCAGAATACTGGAGTGGGTAGCCTTTCTCTTCTCCAGAGAATCTTTCCAATACAGTGATTAAACACAGGCCTTCTTCATTGCAAACAGATTCCTTACCAGCAGAGCCACAAGGCAAACGCAAGAATACTGGAGTAGGTAGCCTATACCTTCTCAAGAGCATCTTTCCGACCCAGAAATCAAAATGGGGTCTCCTGCATTGCAGGAGGATTCTTTATCAACGGAGCTATCAGGGAACCCTCTCCATATCAGAAGTTGTTGATATTTCTCCTAGGAATCTTGATTCAAGTTTTACTTCATCCAGCCTAGCATTTTGCATGATGTACTCTTGCATAATGTTTAAATAAGCAGGGCGACTATAGCCTTGGTGAGTTCCTTTCCTAACTAACTATTGCTTCTTGACCCACATACAGGTTTCTCAGAAGATAGTTAGGTAATCTGATATTCCTATCACCTTAAGAATTTTCAACAATTCATTGTGATTCACACAGTCAAAGGCTTTAACATAGTCAATGAAGAAGCAGTAGATGTCTTTCTGGAATTCCCATGCTTTCTCTATGATCCAGTGAGCACTGACAGTTTGATTTCTAGTTCCTCTGCCTTTTATGAACCCAGCTTGTACATCTGAAAGTTCTCCATTCATGTATTCTTGAAGACTAGATTGAAGGATCTTGAGCAAAACCTTGCTAGTGTGCAAAATGAAAGCAATTGTACAGTAGTTTGAACATTATTTGGCATTACCTTTCTTTGGAATTGTAATGAAATCTGACCTTTCCATCCTGTGGCCACTGCTGAGGTTTCCAAATTTGCTAACACATTAAGTGCAGCACTTTAACAACATCTTTTAGGATTTTAAATGTTCAGGTGGAACTCCATCACTTCCACTAGGGTTTTATTTTCCCAGTAATACTTCCTAAGGTCTTAATTTCACAGTACAGGATATCTGGCTGTAGATGAGTGACCACAGCATTGTGTCTATCTGGATCATTAAAACCATTTTTTTTTTAAAACAATTCTTCTTTGTATCTTGTCATCTTTAACCTCTTCTACTTCTGTTAGGTTCTTACCATTTCTGTCCTTTATTATGCTCATCCTTGCAGGAAATACTCCCTTGATATTTCTAATTTTCTTGAAGTGAACTCTAGTCTTTCCCGTTTTCCTTTCAACTTTTTCTTTGCATTGTTCATTTAGGAAGGGCTTCTTATCTCTCCTTGCTATTCTCTAGAGCTCTGAATTCAGTTGGGTATATCTTTTCCTTTCTCTCTTGCCTTTTATTGTTCTTTCCTCTCAGATAGTCACTTTGCTTTCTTGCATATATATATATATATATTTTTTTTTTTTGGAATGGTTTTGGTCACTGCTTCCTGTACAATCTTATGTACTTCTGTCCATAGTAGTTCAGGTACTCTGCCTACCAGATCTAAACACTTGAATATATTCATCATCTCCATTGTATAATCATAAGGGATTTTACTTAGGTCATACCTACTGATTTTCCATGCTTTATTCAATTTAAATCTGAATTTTATAATGGGGAGCTGATGATATAAGCCACTGTCAGCTCCTGGTCTTGGCTTTTCTGACACTATAGAGCTTTTCCATATTTGACTGCCAAGAACACAAGCAATCTGATTTCAGTATTGATCATCTGGTGATGTCCATGTGTAGAGTTGTCTCTTGGGTTCTTGGGAAAGGCTATTTTCTATAACCAGCATGTTTTCTTGACACAATTCTGTTAGCCTTTGCTCTTCTTCATCTTGAACTCTGAAGCCTAAGTTGCCTGTTATTCCAGATATCCCTTGACTTCTTGCTTTTCCATTCCAATCCCCTGTAATAAAAAGAATATATTTTATGTTGTTAGTTTTGGAAAGTGTTGTAGATCATTACAGAGCTGGTGAACTTCAGCTGCTTTGGCATCTGTGGCTAGGGCATAGACTTGAATTACTGTGATGTTAAACAGTTTGCCTTGGAATTGAAGTGAGATCACTGTCATTTTTGAAACTGTACCCAAGTACTGCTTTCAGACTCTTTTGTTGACTATGGGGGCTACTCCATTTCTTATAAGGAATTTTTGCCCACAGTAATAAATACAATGGTCCTCTGAATTAAATTAATCCATTCCCTTCCATTTTAGTTCACTGATTCATAAGATATCAGCATTCAATCTTATCATCTTCTGATTGACTACATCCAATTTACCTTGACTTATAGACTTAAGTGGCCTTCCCTTGTGGCTCAGATAGTAAAGAATCTGCCTGCAATGTAGGAGACCTAGGTTTGATTCCAGGGTGGGGAAAATTCCCTGGAGGAGGGAATGGTAACACAATGCAGTACTCTTGCCTGGAGAATACGATGGACAGAGAAATCACGTCAGCTACAGTCCATGGGATAGCAAAAAGTAAGACATAACTGAGACACACACACACACGCACACACACACACCTAATATTCCAGGTTCCTATGCAATACGTTCCTTACAACATCGGACTTTACTTTGACCAGTGGACACATCCACAACTGAGGGTCATTTTTACTTTGACCTACCTTTTTCATTCTTTTTGGAGCTGGAGGTAATTGCTTTTCCCCAGTAGCATATTGGATACTTTCCAACTTGGGAGCTAAGTATTTTGTGTCATATCTTTTTGCCTTGACATATTTTACTTGGGATTTTCATGTCAAGAATACTGGAGTGATTTGCCATTTCTTCCTCTACTAGACCTTGTTTCATCAGCACTCTTCACAATGAGCCGTCTGTCTTGGGTGGCCCTGCATGGCATGGCTCATAGATTCATTGTGTTATGCAAGTCACTTCTCCATGATAATGCTGTGACCCATGAAGAGGATAATTATTTTATCCTAACACAAACTTAAGAGATAATTTTTAAAGTATATATTCAATATTTTAGTAATCATAATGCTTATTTTCTCTGACTATGGATAACAACTAGCTTACTATTAATATTTAAATAAAAATTATGGACACTATTTACTTTTGATCATCATTTACTTTAAAATATTACTAATAATTCTAGAAAAATATAAATATAAACACTTGTAGAGGATAACTACTATTTTAACTTGTCTATGCAATACAGTAAGTTATCTACACATGAATGAGTTCTGTTCTAAAAATGAGTTCAATTTGCTCGTAAGTCCACAAAGTTAGCCTATCACTGCAGATGATGACTGCAGCCATGAAATTAGAAAACACTTACTGCTTGGAAGAAAATTATGAGCAACCTTGATAGTATATTCAAAAGCAGAGACATTATTTTGCCGACTAAGGTTCGTCTAGTCAAGGCTATGGTTTTTCCTGTGGTCATGTATGGATGTGAGAGTTGGACTGTGAAGAACTTTGAGCGCTGAAGAATTGATGCTTATGAACTGTGGTGTTAGAGAAGACTCTTGAGAGTCCCTTGGACTGCAAGGAGATCCAACCAGTCCATTCTGAAGGAAATCAGCCCTGGGATTTCTTTGGAAGGAATGATGCTAAAGCCGAAACTCCAGTACTTTGGCCACCTGATGTGAAGAGTTGAGTCATTGGAAAAGACTTTGATGCTGGGAGGGATTGGGGGCAGGAGGAGAAGGGGACGACAGAGGATGAGATGGATGAATGGCATCACTGACTCTATGCATGTGAGTCTGAGTGAACTCCGGGAGTTGGTGATGGACAGGGAGGCCTGGTGTGCTGCAATTCATGGGATCGCAAATAGTCAAACATGACTGAGTGACTGGACTAATATACGTGTTTCAGTGCTGTTCCATCAAATCATCTCACCCTCACCTTTTTCTGCATAGGCCAATAGTCTGTTCTTTACATCTTTGTCTCGTTTTTTTCCTTACATATTGGATCATTTTTACCTTCTTTCTAAATTCCATATATATGCATTAATATACTGTATTAGTGTTTCTCCTTTTGACTTTCTTCACTCTGTATAATGGTTCCAGTTTCATCCATCTCATTAGAACTGACTCAAAAGTGTTCTTTTAATAGATGAATAACATTCCATTGTGCATATATACCACAACTTCCTTATCCATTCATCTGCTGATGGACCTCTAGGTTGCTTCTATGTCCCAGCTATTGTAAACAGTGTTGCAATGAACATTGGGATAACGGGTGTCTCTTTCAATTCTGTTTTCCTTGGTATGTATGCTCAGCAGAGAGATTTTTGAATCATATGGCAGTTCTATTTCCAGTTTTTTAAGGCATCTCCACACTGTTCTCCACCGTGACTGTAATAGTCTGCATTCCCACCAACAGTGTAAGAGGGTTCTCATTTCTGCACACTCTCTCCAGCATTTATTGTTTGTAGACTTTAAATTCTGGAGTGGAGTAAGATGATACCTCATTGTGATTTTGATTTGCATTTTAACAATGAGTGATGCTGAGCATCTTTTCATGTGTTTATTAGTCATCTGTATGTCTTCTTTGGGGTTTCCCTGGTAGCTCAGAGTTTAAAGCATCTGCCTGCAATGAGGGAGAGCTGTGTTCCATCCTTGGGTTGGGAAGATCCCCTGGAGAAGGAAATGGCAACCCACTCCAATATTCTTGCCTGGAAAATCCCAGGAACAGAGGAGCCTGGTGGTCTATACTCCATGGAGTAGCAAAGAGTCGGACATGACTAAGCTACTTCACTTTCACTATTTCCTCTTTGGAGAGATATCTGTTTAGTTCTTTGATACACTTTTTGATATCTTTGTTTGTTTTTCTGATGTTGACTTGTATAAGCTGCTTATATATTTTGGAGATTAATTATTTGTCAGTTGCTTCATTTGCAGTTATTTTCTCCCATTCTGAAGGCTACTTTTTTATCTTTCTCGTAGTTTTCCTTCATTGTGCAAAAGCTTTTAAGTTTAATTGTGTCCTATTTGTTTATTTTTGTTTGTATTTCCATTACTCTGGGAGGTGGGTCATAGAAGATCTTGCTGTGATTTATGGCAGAGAATGTTCGGCCTATGTTTCCTCTGAGAGTTTTATAGTTTCTGGTTTTACATTTAGAACTTTAATCCATTCTGAGTTTATTTTTGTGTATGGTGTTAGAAGTGTTCCAGTTCTATTCTTTTACATGTAGGTGAACAGTTTTCCCAGCACCACGTTTTAAAGAGATTGTCGTTTCTTCTATTGTATATTTTTGCCTCCTTTGTCAAGTATAATGTGTCCATAGGTGCATGGATTTATCTCTGGGCTTTCTATTTTGTTGCATTTATCTATTTTTTCTTTTCTTTACCAGTACCATGCTCTCTTGATGACTGTGGTTTTGTCATATAGTCCTGGTGGCTCAGAAGGCAAACCATCTGTCTACAGTGTGAAAGACCTGGATTCAATCCCTGGGTTGGGAAGATTCCCTGGAGAAGGAAATGGCAACCCACTCCAGTACTCTTGCCTTGAAAATTCCATGGACGGAGGAGCTTGGTGCAGGCTACTGTCCATGGGGTCGCAAAGAGTCAGGCACGACTGAGCGACTTCACTTTCTTTCTTTCTTTCTTTCTTTTTCTTTCTTTCTTTCTTTCTTTCTGAAGTCAAGAAAGTTGATTCTTCAGTTCCATTTTTCTTTCTTAAGATTGCTTTGGCTATTTGAGGTTTACTGTGTTTCCAGGCAAACTGTGAAATTATTTGTTCTAGTTCTGTGAAAAATGCCATTGGTAGCTTGATAGGGATTGTGTTGAATGTATAGATTGTTTTGGGTAGTATACTCATTGTCACTATATTGATTTTTCCAATTCACAAACATGGTATATTTCTCCATTTCTTTGTGCCATCTGTGATTTCTTTCATCAGTGTTTTATGATTTTCTATATGTGGGTTTTTGTTTGTTTAGATAAATTTATTACTAAGTATTTAATTCTTTTCATTGCAATAGTGAATGAGATTGTTTCCTTATCTTCCTATTTTTTTCAGTGTTAGTCTATAGGAATGCAAAGGATTTATGTGTATTAATTTTATATCCTGCAACTTTACTGTATTCATTGATTAGCCTTAGCAATTTTCTGTTTGTTTCTTTAGGGTTTTCTATGTCAAAGGATCATGTCATCTGCAGTGAGAGTTTAACTTCTTCTTTTCCCATATGGATTTCTTTTATTTCTTTTTCTTCTCTGATTGCTGTGGCTAGGACTTCCAAAACCACATTGAATACTAATGGTGAGAGCAGGCCCTCTTGCCTTTCTCCTGATTTTAAAGCAAATGCTTTCAAATTTTCATCATTGAGAATAATGTTTGCTGTGGGTTTGTCATATATGGTTTTTCTTATGTTGAGCTTTGTTCCTTATGCCAGCTTTCTGGAGTTTTTTCATCATAAATGAATGTTGAATTTTTTCAAAGGCTTTCTCTGTATCTATTGAGATAATCATACTAATCATACAGTTTTTTCTTTCAGTTTTTATCCTTTTTTTAAAACTGATTGCAAGGCAACATTATAGAAATAGCCATGTGTAGCAGAGTAAATAAAAGATGTTTTCAAAAATAATCTAAGCTCACCTAAACAATGCTCCACCCTCGTGTTATCCAAATCTAATTTATTGATGCCTGTGTCTAGTATCAATAATTTTTGCCACTCACCTTTCAGGGGAAATTTGGTAAAATCAGTGTGAGATATGGTTAAAATTCTCTATCTTGTACTTATTTATGCTGATCATCTGAGTGGGTAAGTTATGACACAAATAAGCATTTTACTGTTTATACTCTGAGGTTTGCATTTTATATTTCTATACTCATAATGCACAATGTGATTTTATGCGCAAAACTTGGTCTTTGAGATAGACCAACAAACTTGGTCTGTCTTCAAATTGGTCATTATATAATACCATAAATAAGTGAGATAATGTTTATAAGATTCTTAATTCAGTATCTACTGCAAAATTAGTTCTTAGTGTATATTGTGTTTTATCTTTATATTAATAACCTCAAAAATGCAGATAACACTACACATATGGCATAAAACAAAGAGGAAATTAAAAAAAAAACCTTTTGATGAAAGTGAAAGAGGAGTTTGAAAAAGCTGGCTGAAAACTCAACATTCAAAAAACTAATATCATGGCATCCTGTTCCATCACTTCACAGCAAATAGATGGTGAAGCAATGGAAACAGTGACAAACTTTATTCCTTGGGTTCCAAGATATTATCAGAGTTGCTGTAGCAACTATCTGGACTAAAGTTACATCTTCCACAACTGTAACATAGTAATTCCCAGATTTCTTCATGTGCTCAAAAGATTTCATAAATTGTTCTGGGTTGACAACTCCAGTCTCTGTCAGCTGACCTAGTGCCTTAAAAAAAAAAAAAAAAAAAACCCTCTATTTAAATCAGCAGTACAAAGAGGCCTCAAAACCAAACCTTCTCCAGGATGTGTTCAGGAAATGGCTGGAGAAAATGTAACTGTATTCTGACTCAAGTCCACTTTTTTGAGTAGACTTGAGTCAAACATAGGAGTTTCATAATATTTTTGTTTCAAAGAAATATATCTAAATATCAGTTAAGGGTGTGTCATTTCACATGTTACATGAAATTGGATGTTAGATATAACTAAATGTAGTACAGTCCAACATTTGCCAATCCTAATACTGTACTGGCAGACAACCTGGTAAGCCTTTAAAAGTAGAAATGAAGATTAACTTATAAAATGTGACAAATATACATCTAAAAGTTGTTATAATTCTAATGTAGCTGAAGTACTACCTGTCTTATATGTGAAATATAATAATTATTCATTTGTTTCAATATCCAAGAGAAATATAACGTAATTTTAACAGTGATTAGTAAATAAATCTGGTATATTATGTATTTCTAACCTTATTTCTCATCTTTCCATGGGTTGTGCAAAGCCTGTCCTCTAACATTTTCATGAAAAATGGATTACAAAGTTATGGAACTTTTTAAAATGTATTATACTACATTTATTACATATTTAAGATGTTGATGGAAGCTTTTCTATTTAATGTGACTATAATGGTACTATTATTCTGGTCACTATCCTATTTTAATTTTTTTTTAAAGTTGAAATAAGAATTAGATACTTCTACTGGTTCTTACCTTCTGCATTCCATGTTACATTAAACCTGTTCATTGAATAATTTTGTTAGAATCCTAATGTTTTCTGTGCTTTTCTTGAGTTGTCTGTTGGAATTATTAGGTCGAGTCAGGGTTAGTTAAAATTTTAATTTTGTGTACTCTTTGTAAAAGGAGCATAGAAAGTAAAAACCACTTGTTTCTCATCCTGTTGACCTACACTTGCTTCAGCTAGATTTCATATCTCCCTCCATGCAGTAAAGCTAGTTAACGTTCGAAATAATAGAGATCCTTTACCAATAGAAGGTGTGCTACTTACCTGCTGACGACCTAGGCAGATGAACTGGTGTGTCCCTAGTGAAAGCAACAAAACTAAATTTTGCTTTTTAAGAAAAAGGAGTCCTATAACCTTGGTAACAGTAGCTTTATTAGGTATATCCTGGTAATTAAAAACCCGTGTTAAAAAAATAAACCTAATAGACACTTCTCTGGTGGCCAGTGGTTGAGACTCCTTGCTTCCTGTACAGGGGGCATAGGTTTGATCCCTGGTTGGGGAGCTAAGATCCCTGCGTGGCTGGGGGGGTGAGACCCTAATAAAAGGCAAATGTTTTATTACATTTCTTACCACTAAACAATGTGAAGTAAAACTATAAGGTGGCTATTTCAATAAATCCCTTTAAATAATGTTCTTACAGTCTTATCTTAAATTTCCCCCCATTGGAAACAAAAGTTGTAGGTAAGGTATAACACATAAAAATTATGTCACTGAGGAAATTGATGATCTGCATTTAGCTTTAGTTAACCAGAGAAGCTTGATTTTACTAAGGCATCCTGTGGGTAAACTTGAGTATGAAAAAACTTGCATAGACACATTTCAGTAATACATTTTTTAGTACTCTTCACTTTTGAAAAGGTATAATCAAGTGGCAGTTGTGATTTTTATTTTGCTCCATGTGTTTTATATATTTGTAATTTACTGACTAAAACGCACATCTTTCTTTTACATGTAACATTTGGAAATCTGGATGCATTTTATGATCAATGGTTTGTCATGATTTATTCAGCAATATTTTTGCCTTTTAGTGGGATCAAAAAGATGATGTAGTGATGCTGATGATGACATCTCAGACTGATGAAAAGATATTATGTAGGTAGGCTAACAAGGGGAAAACTAAAAGCAAGAAGTATTTTTTTTAATGAGCTAGAAGCTGTTCTATGAATGGCCTTACCTCTTCCTTCAGACACAAATTCCCTTTCAACTCCAAACTTGTTCAAATAATCATTAAAAAAATATCTTGAACCTACACTTGGGACTTCCCTGTACTGACTATAATTTTTATGTGTATAATCACAATGTTTTAGAAAATACCCTTAAGTGCTTCTCCTTATCCAATGTTCATTTGTCCTTCATATTTAATCTGTGTGTGGGATTAAAACTGGGTTACTTTTACCTAGAAGACAACAATCTAAGTAAAGCGGT
>SJYC01080319.1:0-10457 GCA_006408675.1 Madoqua kirkii | reverse complement strand
TATCAAACATATATAAAATAAAAAAGTATGAGATACAGTCTATGAGAAATGTTTAATATTGCAAAATTCTTGCTCTGTGTCAGTATACTATTTTAGCATTTGAAGGTATATATATTTTTAATAAACCTACAGTTTTCTTAATAGACCTAAATTTTAAACTATAAAATTTAAAGCAACCACTAAAGTATTAAAAAAAAAGTGTTATAACTAATAACCTAACAGAACAGGTAATATGGAAACATTTAAAAATGTTCTAAGTAAGCTCAAAGTGTCATTAATTATACATAAGGAGCAACAGAAAGTTAAGAGGAACTACAAAGCCTCTTGATGAAATTGAAGGTGGAGAGTGAAAAAGTTAGCCTAAAGCTCAACATTCAGAAAATGAAGATCATGGCATCTGGTCCCATTACTTCATGGGCAATAGATGGAGAAACAGTGGAAACAGTGCCAGATTTTATTTTGGGGGGCTTCAAAATCACTGTAGATGGTGACTGCAGCCATGAAATTAAAAAACACTCCTTGGAAGAAAAGTTATGACCAACCTAGATAGTATAGTGAAAAGCAGAGACATTACTTTGCCGACTAAGGTCCGTCTAGTCAAGGCTATGATTTTCCTGTGATCATGTCTGGATGTGAGAGTTGGACTGTGAAGAAGGCTGAGAGCTGAAGAATTGATGCTTTTGAACTGTGGTGTTGGAGAAGACCCTTGAGAGTCCCTTGGACTGCAAGATCCAACCAGTTCATTCTGAAGGAGATCAGCCTGGGACTTCTTTGGAAGGAATGATGCTAAAGCTGATATTCCAGTAATTTGGGCACCTCATGAGAAGAGTTGACTCATTGGAAAAGACTTTGATGCTGGGAGGGATTGGGGCCAAGAGGAGAAGGAGATGATAGAGGATGAAATGACTGGATGGCATTGCTGACTCGATGGACATGGGTCTGAGTGAACTCCGGGAGTTGGTGATGGACAGGGAGGCCTGGCGTGCTGCAATTCATGGAGTCACAAAAAGTCGGACATGACTGAGTGACTGAACTGAACTGAACTGAGCAAGAGAATAAATATATGAATATATGTGATAGAGTTGCAGGGTAAAAAATCAGTTGTATTTCTATTCTAAGCTCAGAAGGGGTCTTCTCTGGTAGTAAAATGAATAAGAATTCACCTGCCAGTCAGGGGACATGGGTTCAGTCTCTGGTCTGGGAAGATACCACCTGCCATGGAGCAACTAAGCCCATGCACCACAACTATTTAACCCATGCTTGAGCCTGCAAGTTGCAGCTACTGATCCCATGAGCCACAATTACTGAAGTCTATGCTCCATCTACTGAAGTCTATGCTCCCTCTACTGAAGTCTAATGCATTTGAAAAGACCCTGATGCTGGGAAAGATTGAAGGCCGGAGAAGAGGGCAGCAGAAAATGAGATGGTTGGATGGTATCACCAACTCAATGGACATGACATGAATTCGGATAAGCTCTGGTAGATGGTGATGGACAGGGAAGCCTGGAGTGCTGCAGTTCGTGGGGTAACAAAAAGTCAGACACGACTGAGTGACTGAACTGAACTGATGCTCTGTAGGGCCTGCAGGCTGTAACTACCAACTCTGCATGCTTCAAATACTGCAGATACTGAAGATGATGCCTCTAGAGCCTGTGCTCCACAACAATAGAAGCCATTTCAATGAGAAGCCTGTGCACTGCTACTAGAGGTTAGCCCCTGCTCTCTGCAACTAGAGAAAGTCCTGTGCAGCAATGAAGATCCAATTCAATCAAAAGTAAATAAAATCTTAAAAATTAAAAAAAAAGTAAACTCAGAAGGAAATAACCATGTTTATTGTTGTTGTTCAGTTGCCAAGTCATGTCTGACTCTGCATGATTCCATGGTCTGCAGTATGCAAGTCTTCCTTGTACCTCAACATATCCCGGAGTTTGCCCAAGTTTATGCTCATTGAATTGGTGATGCCAGCCAACATCTCATCCTCTGTTTTCCTCACCATCTTCTGCTTTCAACCTTTCCCAGCATCAGGGTCTTTTCCTATGAGTCAGCTGTTTGCATCAGGTGACCAAAGTATTGGAGCTTCAACTTCAGTATCAGTCATTCAAAGAGCATTCAAAGCTGATTTCCTTTAGGACTGACTGATTTGATCTTCTTGCTGTCCAAGGGACTCCCAAGAGTTTTCTCCATCCCCACAGTTCAAAGGCATCAATTCTTTGCCACTCTGCCTTTATTTTCCAGCTCCCACATTAGTACATGACTACTGGAAAGACCATAGCAGCTTTATACAGATCTTTGTGGGCAAAGTGATATCTTTGTTTTTTAAACACACTGTCTAGGTTTGTCATAACTTTCCTGCAAAAAGCAATTGTCTTATAATTTCATGGCTGTGGTCACCATCCACACTGATTTTAAAGTCCAAGAAGAGGAAATTTGTCATTGCTTCCACATTCTCCCCATCTATTTGTCATTAATTAATGGGACTGGGTGCCATCATCTTGGTGTGGTTGTTTTTTATTTTTTTTAATATTGAGTTTTAAGCCAGTTTTTTCACTCTGCTCCTTCACCCTCTTTGGTTCCTCTTTCTCTCTGTTAATAGAATGATATCATCCACATATGTGAGATTGTTTATATGTCTCCCAACAATCTTGATTCCAGCTTGTAACTCATCCAAACTGGCATTTCTCATGATGTGCTACACATATAAGTTAAATAAACAGGGAGAAAATAGCAGCCTTATTGTAGGCCTTTCTCAATTCTGAATCAGTCAATTGTTCCATACAGGGTTCTAACTACTGTTTCATGATCCACATGCAGGTTCTTAAGAGACAGGTAAAATAATCTGGTGTTCCCATCTCTTTAAGAGTTTTTCACAGTTTGTTATAATCCACATAGTCAAAAGCTTTAGGGTAATCAATAAAACAGAGGTAGTTGTTTTTCTGGAATTTCCTTGCTCTCTCTATGACCCAAAGAATGTTGGCAATTGGACCTCTGTTTTTTCTGCTATTTCTAAAGCCAGCTTGAACATCTTGGTTCACATAATGCTAAAGTCTGACTTGGAGGATTTTACTTCTAACTTGGAGGAGCCTTACTAGAATGTTCAAGCTGTGAATGCACTTGTCCAGTAGTTTTCACATTCCTTAGGAATGTCCTTCTTGGAAATTGCGAAGAGGATTGACTTTCCCAGTACAGTGGCCACTTATGGGTAGATAATACTTTGATAGCTTAATACTTTGATAGTATAATATTTTAGGGTTTTGAATAGCTCTGCTGGAATTCCATCACATCCACTAGCTTTATTGATAGCAATGCTTCCTAAAGCCCACATAACTTCACCTTCTAGAATGTCTTGCTCTGAGTGAGACTACACCATGGTGGTTATCTGGCTTATTAAGATCTTTTCTGTACAGTTTCTCTGTGTATTCTTTTCATATCTTCTTGATCTCTTTTGCTTCTATAACATCTTTACTGTTAGCAATGTTACTCATCTCCTTAAATGTATATTGTTTATACAATTCAATTTAAAAAAGTTTTTGACTAGATTAAACAAAAAAAATTCAACTCTACCTTACCACAAGAAATATATTTCAACTGTAAAGACAAAAATAAATTAAAAATGAAAGCTTGGGAAATGAAAAAGAAATGTAACTGTATTAGTATTAATGTACCTACAACTAGAGCTACAAATTACAGGAAACAATAAATGATAGTACTGTAAGGAGAAATGAACATTTTAATAGCATTTACAGAGATTTCAATTCCTCTCTCTGTGTGTCAATAATTTAAATAAGAGGTGGACGAACACAGCTGTCTTGAGTAACATTATCAACCAATTTGATCGATTAACATTTATGGATGATTTAATGATAGCAAAATGCACATTTTTCTCAGGTGAATATAGAGATTTACAGACCTTATTATGGGTTACATAAGATGATTCAATAGACTTAAGCAGTTTAAAATCTACACCATAAAACTCTAAAAAATTCCCCAGTATTTAGGGACTAAACAATATGTTACAAACAGTCCATGGATCAAAGAGGAAATTTTAAAAAGGAAAGTAGATAGGTGCCTTTTTGTTGTTTTCTGTTCTTTTCCTGAAAGAAAATAAAAACTCGAAAACAAGAATCTTAAGATGTATCAATTCAGATATGAAATTGAGTTGAAAATAGAGCAGACCAAAACAGGATGCACAACAGTTGTGTAATTAAACTCTTACATGAGAATGTACATTTATATGGCCAGTAATTATTACTGGAAGCTTGTGTAAGGATATTTGCACTTAAAGAGTTGAAATATAAGTCCTTAGAAGCACACCTAACTTTTCATTATTTGCATTTTACAGTTGCACAAAAGTGTATACGCTTCATGAAAGTGAAAGTGAAGTCTCTCAGTCATATCCCACTCTTTGTAACCCCATGGACTGCATGTAGCCCACTAGGCTCCTCCATCTATGGGATTCTCCAGAAAAGAATACTGGAGTGGCTTGCCATATCCTTCTCTAGGGGATCTTCCCAAACCAGGGATTGAACCCAGGTCTCCTACATTGCAGTCAGTTGCGTTAAACTCTGAGCCACCAGGGAAGCTTCATAGTGTGTGGAAATTTATCACTTCCCTACTCAGTTTACTTATGGTTGGATACTCTGATACTCATTGGATGTCTTGATTTCATCTTTTAATGAATTTGTTTTCAATATATTTTTGATTTTGGAAGAAAAGTAAAATACAAGCTATTTATCTTGAAATTGTGTAAGTTAAAATGACATAATTTGGCATTATAAGTCAATATAAACATTCATGGAAATTTACCTTTTCAAAAGAAAAACATGCTCAAATGATTTTAGGTATAAACTCTGTTCAAATTTGGGCTTTTAAAATGTCTTTCTCAATAAACATGCACTTAAAAAATATGGACTCATTCAAAACTTTTTTGTGAACTTGTTCCATACAGGGTTCTAACTACTGTTTCATGATCCACATGCAGGTTCTTAAGAGACAGGTAAAATAATCTGGTGTTCCCATCTCTTTAAGAGTTTTTCACAGTTTGTTATAATCCACATAGTCAAAAGCTTTAGGGTAATCAATAAAACAGAGGTAGTTGTTTTTCTGGAATTTCCTTGCTCTCTCTATGACCCAAAGAATGTTGGCAATTGGACCTCTGTTTTCTTCTGCTATTTCTAAAGCCAGCTTGAACATCTTGGTTCACATAATGCTAAAGTCTGACTTGGAGGATTTTACTTCTAACTTGGAGGAGCCTTACTAGAATGTTCAAGCTGTGAATGCACTTGTCCAGTAGTTTTCACATTCCTTAGGAATGTCCTTCTTGGAAATTGCGAAGAGGATTGACTTTCCCAGTACAGTGGCCACTTATGGGTAGATAATACTTTGATAGCTTAATACTTTGATAGTATAATATTTTAGGGTTTTGAATAGCTCTGCTGGAATTCCATCACATCCACTAGCTTTATTGATAGCAATGCTTCCTAAAGCCCACATAACTTCACCTTCTAGAATGTCTTGCTCTGAGTGAGACTACACCATGGTGGTTATCTGGCTTATTAAGATCTTTTCTGTACAGTTTCTCTGTGTATTCTTTTCATATCTTCTTGATCTCTTTTGCTTCTATAACATCTTTACTGTTAGCAATGTTACTCATCTCCTTAAATGTATATTGTTTATACAATTCAATTTAAAAAAGTTTTTGACTAGATTAAACAAAAAAAATTCAACTCTACCTTACCACAAGAAATATATTTCAACTGTAAAGACAAAAATAAATTAAAAATGAAAGCTTGGGAAATGAAAAAGAAATGTAACTGTATTAGTATTAATGTACCTACAACTAGAGCTACAAATTACAGGAAACAATAAATGATAGTACTGTAAGGAGAAATGAACATTTTAATAGCATTTACAGAGATTTCAATTCCTCTCTCTGTGTGTCAATAATTTAAATAAGAGGTGGACGAACACAGCTGTCTTGAGTAACATTATCAACCAATTTGATCGATTAACATTTATGGATGATTTAATGATAGCAAAATGCACATTTTTCTCAGGTGAATATAGAGATTTACAGACCTTATTATGGGTTACATAAGATGATTCAATAGACTTAAGCAGTTTAAAATCTACACCATAAAACTCTAAAAAATTCCCCAGTATTTAGGGACTAAACAATATGTTACAAAACAGTCCATGGATCAAAGAGGAAATTTTAAAAAGGAAAGTAGATAGGTGCCTTTTTGTTGTTTTCTGTTCTTTTCCTGAAAGAAAATAAAAACTCGAAAACAAGAATCTTAAGATGTATCAATTCAGATATGAAATTGAGTTGAAAATAGAGCAGACCAAAACAGGATGCACAACAGTTGTGTAATTAAACTCTTACATGAGAATGTACATTTATATGGCCAGTAATTATTACTGGAAGCTTGTGTAAGGATATTTGCACTTAAAGAGTTGAAATATAAGTCCTTAGAAGCACACCTAACTTTTCATTATTTGCATTTTACAGTTGCACAAAAGTGTATACGCTTCATGAAAGTGAAAGTGAAGTCTCTCAGTCATATCCCACTCTTTGTAACCCCATGGACTGCATGTAGCCCACTAGGCTCCTCCATCTATGGGATTCTCCAGAAAAGAATACTGGAGTGGCTTGCCATATCCTTCTCTAGGGGATCTTCCCAAACCAGGGATTGAACCCAGGTCTCCTACATTGCAGTCAGTTGCGTTAAACTCTGAGCCACCAGGGAAGCTTCATAGTGTGTGGAAATTTATCACTTCCCTACTCAGTTTACTTATGGTTGGATACTCTGATACTCATTGGATGTCTTGATTTCATCTTTTAATGAATTTGTTTTCAATATATTTTTGATTTTGGAAGAAAAGTAAAATACAAGCTATTTATCTTGAAATTGTGTAAGTTAAAATGACATAATTTGGCATTATAAGTCAATATAAACATTCATGGAAATTTACCTTTTCAAAAGAAAAACATGCTCAAATGATTTTAGGTATAAACTCTGTTCAAATTTGGGCTTTTAAAATGTCTTTCTCAATAAACATGCACTTAAAAAATATGGACTCATTCAAAACTTTTTTGTGAACTTGTATAGTAGGTGTTACTGTTTTTAACATATAATTGATGGTGCATAAACTGGAAAATTCTGGAAGAGATGAGAATACCAGACCATCTGACCTGCCTCTTGAGAAACCTGTATGCAGGTCAGGAAGCAACAGTTCAAACTGGACATGGAACAACAGACTGGATCCAAATAGGAAAAGGAGTACATCAAGGCTGCATATTGTCACCCTGCTTATTTTTTAACTTATTTGTAGAGTACATCATGAGAAATGCTGGGCTGGAAGAAGCACAAGCTGGAATGAAGATTGCCAAGATAAATACCAGTAACCTCAGATATGCAGATGACACCACCTTTATGGCAGAAAGTGAAGAGGAACTAAAAAGCCTTTTGATAAAAGTGAAGCAGGAGAGTGGAGAGTGAAAAAGTTGGCTTAAAGCTCAACATTCAGAAAACGAAATCATGGCATCTGGTCCCATCACTTCGTGGGAAATAGATAGAGAAACAGTGGAAACAGCATAAGACTTTATTTGGGGGAGGGGGACCTCCAAATTCACTGGAAGGAATGATGTTAAAGCTGAAACTCCAGTACTTTGGCCCCCTCATGCAAAGAGTTGACTCATTGGAAAAGACTCTGATCCTGGGAGGGATTGGGGGCAGGAGGAGAAGGGAACAACAGAGGATGAGATGGCTGGATGACATCACCAATTCGATGGACATGAGTTTAAGTGAACTCTGAGAGTTAGTGGTGAACAGGGAATCCTGGCATGCTGCAATGCATGGCATTGCAAAAAGTCGGACACGAATGAGTGATTGAACTGACCTGAACTGATATACCTCATATACTTCAAAGTAGCTACAAACTAAAAATATATAAAAGATACACACACACACAAAAGAGAAAGGATCCCAAGCATAGCACTGTCTATAACAATCAAATCATAAGGGAAGAGAGAACAATAAGAAAAAAGAAATAATAAATGACTCTAGAAACAAGCAGAAAGCAATTACCAAAATGGTGATAAGTACATGCCTATCAACAATTATTTAGAATTTGAATAAATGACATGCTCCAATTAAAATGCAAATGTGGCTGAATGGATAATATTCATAGGTATGCTGATTAATACAGACTCATTTCATTTGTAAAGACACATATGGACTGAAAGTGAAGGGATGGAAAAAGGCATTGCATGCAAATGGAAATGAAAAGAAAAGGATGTGATGTACAGCAGGATTAATATAATGATCATTGATAAGTAGGTAAATCTAGGAATTATCTACACAATAAAAATATTTCTTTTCTTTTTATTTTGTGTCTATATGAATTGATGGATGTTTCCTTAATTTGTAGCAATCATATAATTATTTGTTAGTCAAATCATATGCTATTCACCTTAAACAGTTCTATATGTCAATTGTATTTCACTAAAGCTGACTGCAAGGAGATGCAACCAGTCCATCCTAAAAGAGATCAGTCCTGGGTGTTCATTGGAAAGACTGATGCTAAAGCTGAAACTCCAGTGCTTTGGCCACCTCGTGTGAAGAGCTGACTAGTTGGAAAAACCCTAATGCTGGGAGAGATTGGGGGCAGGAGGAGAAGGGGATGACAGAGAACCAGATACCTTGATGGAATCACCGACGTGATGGGTGTGAGTTTGAGTGAACTCCTGGAGTTAGTGATGGACAGGGAGGTCTGGTATGCTGTGATTCATAGGTCACAAAGAGTTGGACATGACTGAGTTACTGAACTGAACTGAACTGAAAGCTAGGGGAAGAAAATAGACTAGTTTAGGAAAAATTCCTCTGTATGTGTCTTATAATCTTGAAAACAGATGCCCTGAAGTTCAAAAGTGAGGATTTGGAAGAAAATTAATTTCAATAAGAAACTAGCAACAAAGGGAATGGCATTCAACTCCAGAAACAAGCAAAGCAATTTATTTAAGGGAAATGGTTAAAAATTAATTGCCATGTGTTTATTACAAATTGTGTGATATTTATTAATATTTGGGGGGATGTAAACTGAAAACAGTATGGCAATTTTTCAAAAAATTAAAAATAGAATTACATATAACCCAGCAGCTCCAATTCTGGGTATGTCCAAAACAATAGAGAGTGGAGTATGGAAGAAGCATTTAATACTCATGTTTACTGAAACATTGTTTACAATAACATAAAACTGGAAACAACCCAAATATCTATTGACATAATGAACAAACAAATTTGATCTATACTTTGTTGTTGTTGTTTACTCACTAGTTCAGTTCAATCTCAGTTGTGTCTGATTCTTTGCACCTCCAAAGAGTGCAGCATGCCAAGCTTCCCTGTCCAACACCAACTTCTGGAACTTGTTTAAACTCATCTCCATAGAGTTGGTGATGCCATCCAGCCATCTCATCCCCTTTTGTCCCCTTCTCCTCCTGCCTTCAATCTTTCCCAGCATCAAGGTCTTTTCTAATGAATCAGTTATTCCCATCAGATGGCCAAAATATTGAAGCTCAGTTTCAGCATCAGTCCTTCCAATGAATACTCAAGACTGATATCCTTTAGGATGGACTGATTTGATCTCTTTGCAATCCAAGGAACTTTCAAGAGTCTTCTCCAACACCAAAGTTCAAAAGCATCCGTTTTTCATTGTCAGCTTTCTTTATAGTCCAACTCTTACATCCATACACGACTACTGGAGAAACCATAGCTTTTACTGAATGTACCTTTGTCATCAAAATAATGTCTCTGCTTTTTAATGTGCTGTCTAGATTGTCCATAGCTTTTCTTCTAAGAAGCAAGCATCTTTTAATTGCATGGCTGCAGTCACTATCTGCAGTGACTTTGGAACCCAAGAAAATGAAGTCTGTCACTGTTTCCATTGTTTCCCCATCTATTTGCCATGAAGTGATGGCACTTCAAGACAAGATCTTAGTTTTGTGAATGTTGAGCTTTAAGCCATCTTTTTCACTCTCCTCTGTTTAGTCGCTAAGTTGTGTACAAACTTTTTGCAACCGTATGGACTGTATCTTGCCAGACTTCTCCTGTCCACGGAATTTCCCAGACAAGAATGCCAATGTGGGTTGCCATTTTCTTCTCCTGGATTCTTTCCAATCCAAGGATCGAACCTGCATCTCCTGCATTGGCAGGAAGAGTCTTCACAGCTGAGCCACCAGATAGGCCTCCAATCTATATATACAAAGGCACATTATTCATACTTAAAAAGAAAATACTGATGTATGTTACAACATAGATGAATCTTTAGGACACTGTGCTAAGTAAAATAAACCAGTCTTAAAGAGACCCACAATTAAATGATTTAATTTTAAATAAATTCCTTAATGTTCAAATAAAACATAATGTACAGATTATATACCTAAGAAAAAAGGATAAGAT
>SJYC01080316.1:0-31110 GCA_006408675.1 Madoqua kirkii | reverse complement strand
AACCCAAACCCAAAACCTAACACTAACCCCTGTCTCTTATACACATCTAGATGTGTATAAGAGACAGTTGCCAACATCCGTTGGATCATGGAAAAGCAAGAGAGTTTCAGAAAAACATCTATTTCTGCTTTATTGACTATGCCAAAGCCTTTGACTGTGTGGCTCACAAGAAACTGTGGAAAGAGATGGGAATATCAGACCATCTGACTTGCCTCTTGAGAAATCTGTATGCAGGTCAAGAAGCAACAGTTAGAGCTGGACATGGAATAACAGACTGGTTCCAAATAGGAAAAGGAGTCCGTCAAGGCTGTATACTGTCACTCTGCTTATTCAACTTCTATGCAGAGTATTGTGAGAAACGCTGGGCTGGAAGAAACACAGGCTGGAATCAAATTGCCAGGAGAAATATCAATAACCTCAGATATGCAGATGACACCACCCTTACGGCAGAAAGTGAAGAGGAACTAAAAAGCCTCTTGATGAAAGTGGAAGAGGAGAGTGAAAATGTTGGCTTAAAGCTCAACATTCAGGAAACGAAGATCATGGCATCTGGTCCCATCACTTTATGGGAAATAGATGGAGAAACAGTGGAAACAGTGTCAGACTATTTTGGGGGGCTCCAAAATCACTGCAGATGCTGACTGCAGCCATGAAATTAGAAGACACTTACTCCTTGGAAGAAAAGTTATGACCAACCTAGATAGTATATTCAAAAGCAGAAACATTACTTTGCCAACAAAGATCCCTCTAGTCAAGGCTATGGTTTTTCCTGTGGTCATGTATGGATGTGAGAGTTGGACTGTGAAGAAGGCTGAGTAATGAAGAATTGATGCTTTTGAACTGTGGTGTTGGAGAAGACTCTTGAGAGTGCCTTGCACTGCAAGGAGATCCAACCAGTCCATTCTGAAGGAGATCAGCTCTGGGATTTCTTTGGAAGGAATGATGCTAAAGGTGAAACTCCTGTTCTTTGATGATCTCATCTGAAGAGTTGACTCAATGGAGAGGACTCTGATGCTGGGAGGGATTGGGAGCAGGAGGAAAAGGGGACAAACGAGGATGAGATGGCTGGATGGCATTAGTGACTTGGTGGATGTGAGTCTGAGTGAACTCCGGGAGTTGGTGATGAACAGGGAGGCCTGGCGTGCTGCGATTCTTGTGGTCACAAAGAGTCGGACACGACTGAGTGACTGAACTGAACTGTAATTTGAATATTCCTCAGATGTTCACAGATGATTTTGGTCTTATAGAACGTATCATGATGAAAATTCTATTAAATCAATGTCTGTACCAATTTACAATTCTTTGTTAAGAATAAACTTCTACAAGTCTAAATTTTTGATCAAAGTTGCTCAAATGTTAATAGCTTTGATAATTTAGTTTGCTCTACGGAAAGGCTGTATCAGTTTACACACCAAAGGGCAGTTCATGCCCTTGCTTACTTCCTTAGACCGGATTTCTCAAACTTTTTGGTTTCAGACTCCTTTTTTCTCTGAAAAATTATTGAGATTCACCTACGTTCTTTGACATAAGTGGGTATTATCTACATATATGGTATTCAGCACATGTGAAATTAAAGCTGAAAAGACTGTAAATGTCTATATAATAATTTATTTTAAAACAATAATAAGCTAATATATTAATAAAAGTAATACTATGAAAAAATTGTATTTTTCAAACTAAAAATGTCTCATCTGGCTTAATGGAATGTTGTTGGATTCTCATCAGTTCAGTTCAGTTGCTCAGTCGTGTCCAACTCTTTGTGACCCCATGAATCGCAGCATGCTAGGCTTCCCTGTCCATCACCAACTCCTGGAGTTCACTCAGACTCACATCCATTGAGTCAGTGATGCCATCCAGCTATCTCATCCTCGTTTGTCCCCTTTTCCTCCTGCCCCTAATCCCTTCCAGCATCAAAGTCTTTTCCAATGAGTCAACTCTTCTCATGAGGTGGCCAAAGTACTGGAGTTTCAGCTTCAGTATCATTCCTTCCAAAGAAATCTCAGGGTTGATCTCCTTCAGAATGGACTGGTTGGATCCCTTGTAGTCCAAGGGACTCTCAAGAGTCTTCTCCAACACCACAGTTCAAAAGCATTCATTCTTCAGTGCTCAGCCTTCTTCACAGTCCAACTCTCATATCCATACATGACCACTGGAAAAAGCACAGCCTTGACTAGATGGACCTTACTTGCTTCTATATATATATTTAATCTGCAATTGGTTGAAATATATACAAGGAAGTCTTGATTCACACATAAATGTGGCTGAGAGAGGAAAAGTATTTTAATGGCCTTTTCAGATAATTGTAGCTATATTTCTTTGAAACTATCTGAAATCCAACAAGTGCTAGCTTCTTAAAAGCTGGTTGCAATTTGGAATCAGAAGTCAATGTTTTGTACTCTGCTGAGTTAAAATTCAATCGTCTATCTTAACTTAAATGGATCTTTTACTCTTTCATGATTATGTAAAATCATGTGTTAAAAAATCTTGATTTTCAAAGTTATGCAGGTCTTCCAGTCTTTGACATATTTCATTATAGAATATATATTAAAAAAGCACATTTATTAACATCATCGTTCATCTCATCAGAAAAGTCTTTAAGTCTTAGGCAGCTGTCATAATGGTGTTTCATAAAAGCTTGAATGTTGTGATTGGCCTAAATACTATCAGTTGTTTTCCTTGAAGCCAAGACTCCATTTATTTTCAAGACAATATCCTCCAAAGTATAACTCTGAATACCCATAGTCTGTCTGTCCATCATTCTTTTGGGTAAGAATGTTGTCCCCAAATAAAAATGGCTAGTGCAGTTCATATCTCAAAGTGATTTTTTTTCACAACAATTGTTATAAGCAATAGAGGGCTTTAATGTTCTTCCCATATCATCACAGAATATTAAAAAGACCCATACTCAGGGGTTGAGATGTAATGAAATTAACATTTTTACTACTTCAGCTAGGACTTTCTTAAATGAAACTATTTAATAGCTTTATGTTTTCTGCAACTTAGAGTTGGTGAAGACCACAATTACCATCAGTACAGTTTTCCCCCCTCCATGGTCTTAATTTGTTTTAAGTTATCATTGCTTTTGTACAATTCATGCAAGTATCAGCACAGTGATAAGGCAGAGAGTATCTTAATTTTACTGTAAAAATAATTTTGGTCTTATAGCCAAAAGGAAAGAGGGGTTCTGCTATCATACTTTTATTGCAATTATTAAAACCATTCTTCCTATTCCATCTTCAATGAATGGGGATAGGAGTGGATTAAAAGAATTATTTTTCACTCCCCAAGCAATATTTAATTTTCCTTTCTAATATTCAAGAAACAGAAACAAACTTCTCAACTGACAGCACAAAGACACCATAAAGACAAAGGCTCTCTCATTCAAAGAGAAGCAGGAGAGAGAGTAAACATACATTTACCTAAAAATATATTATTTATGTGTTTAAAGTACAAATTAGTTTGGTACAGAACATCTCATGTCTGTTTTATTTCCATATCCGTCAGACTGACAATGGGATGCCTATCAATTAATTCATTTAGAGAGCCATACACCACAAGAAATAAATTATTTGTCCTCTGGAGCTTGTCACAAGGGGATTTTTAAAAAACCATTAAACAGAAAGACAACTGTTCATCTTGCAAAGATGAAAGGCCAGTCCTCCTCCTCAGCTGACAGTTTCTTAGCAAAAATGATATCTACTCTGCATGTGTTTTACATGTAGTAAAACATGCTTATACACAAGTTGCTTAAATTCTTTGAACTTCACTTTTCTTGTGTATGAAACTGGATTAGTTGCAACACTTAGTGAGTATTTGATAAAATAATGCGTATGATACATTTAGCACTTTGCCTGGCGCCTACTAAGTTCTCAGGCACTGATCATGGCGGTCATAACGGTAGGATCAGCGGTAGAAGGAGCAAATGCAGGAGCTGGTGTGTTAGGAATTAGTGACTGAGGCTTGGCAGGGGGAAGGCAGTCTCATGGTCGCCCAGCTCTTCACGGCCTGTGAACTGGTCTTCACAGGCTCTTTTCCCTCCATGACTTACATTCTTCCTTCTGTGCTGTTGTTGCATTTCCGGGGTTCTCAGTGCTCTTAGCTCTCCTGTGGGTTTGATTTCCTAACACCAGACGGTGGGCCTCTCAGCCTATAGTGCAGCTATAGTCATCCGTCCATCCTGGGGTGTCCCAGGACCACCCTCAGACACCAAAACTCTGAGGCTCAAGTCCCATCGGCTAAACGGCAATTGAATACCATCCACAGTTGGATGAACCCACGGACACAGAACCTGCAAGGCCCCGAGTGTGACTCTGTCTCTAAATTGGGCCCCTCTTCTCCAAACATTAGTTTCATATTTCCATAACCCTAACAGAAATAGAAGGGGAAAGAATGGAAACAGTGACAGACTTTATTTTCTTGGGCTCCATAATCACCACAGATGGTGACTACAGCCATGAAATTAAAAGATGCTTGGCCTTCTGAAGAGAAGCTATGACAAACCTAGACAGTGTAATAAAAAGCAGAGACGTTATTTGGCCGACAAAAGTCTGTCTAGTCAAAGCTATGGTTTTCCAGTGGTCGTATATGGATGTGAGAGTCAGACCATGAAGAAGTCTTAGCAGTGAAGAACTGATACTTTTGAAGACTCCTGAGAGTCCCTTGGACTGCAAGATCAAACCAGTCAATCCTAAAGCAAATCAGTCTTGAATATTCACTGGAGGGACTGATGCTGAAGCTGAAGCTCCAATACTTTGGCCACCTGATGCACAGAACTGACTCACTGGAAAATACCCTGATGCTGGGAAAGATTGAGGGCAGGAGGAGAGGGGAAGACAGAGGATGAGATGGTTGGATGGCATCACTGACTCGATGGACATGAGTTTGAGCAAGTTCTGGGTGATGGTCAAGGAAGCCTGGCGTGCTGCTGTCCATGGGGTTGCAAAGAGCTGGACACAACAGAGTGACTGGCCAGCAATGGAAATGGTGCATTACTCATAAGCCTGAAGCAGTGGATTCCCAAGTCGGAATCCAGCTTTCTACTTATAAACATAGTTTCAGAATCATCCCTTTCTTATCAGTAAAAAAAAAAAAAAAAAAAAGGTGAGTTGCAAGTGCTTGTCTGATGGAGCAGCAGTGGAGACTGTTAAATGAGTTAGCATCTAGAAACTGCAGAGGCACACGGAGAGAGGCACACAGTGGATGGGGAGCGAATGACTATTCGATGATTAACTCTTACCGAAAACATTTGCTCTTCTGGGTCCTGATTTCTGGTCTCTTAGACCAAATAGCTTCATTATTTCCCTCCCTCTTCAGTTCCCAGACACATCACAGACTTATAAGAATATTAAAAACTCAGGACTATAGCTACACAGAATTTCCCATAATCCTCTTTCTGCTTTGCGCTCCTAAAGCTATTTCATAGAAAAGTGACCTTATTTTTAAATAGAGGGGGCAATTGAAAATCAGTGAACGGACCTACCCCCTAATGATTTTTTTCTCAGACATAATTATAATAATTAGCATTATAAAGTGCTAATTATCTTTGGACACAGAGGACCCACACACCAGAGACAGAGGGCCGCATTAAGTAAAGTGGATTTCACTTTCTTCAGTTAAGAGATTTCTCCATTTTCCTCTTTGTAATGATGCAAGAGATACTTAGTCCACCAAGCCTCATTTTAGAACTTTTTCCAGATAAAGAAACTATCTGCGGCCATCCGCAGCCAGTCTACATATTGAGATTATGTATATACAAAGAAATTGTTCCATAAGCATCCCTCTTGGTTCAGTGATTTTTCTGTGAGTGTGGGCCAGTGCCCAGGACCTGGGAAGAATCTAAAGTGGTAAAGATCATGAGTTTCTTGCTTAGATGGCAGATTATTCTGGTTAGCATGTGGATCGGCACCTTCCTACTCCATCAGTCTTAGAAGCTGGTGGGGTGGTTGTTGAATATGTCAGGTGTATGGGAGAGAAGCTCAGTATGTAGTAAGACGTTCAAGCTCAACAGGACTTTAGGAATCATCTATTTCAACCATTTACTTTTGCAGAGAAGAAACTGAGGTGCAGGACTATGTGATAGGAGAACCAGAATGGAAAACTCAAGCTGCTGATGCTTTCAGGTAAATCATTATCACTTTGTGTTGGGCTTTAGATCAAAGGACTTTTACTAAAAGAATCTCAGGGTCATGTGTTAGAGTGCAGAAGAGAGTCGGACTCAAGAAGGAGGCATTGCTGTAAGGTAATGAGCAAAAGGACTCTGGGCTTCCCGTTTAGCAATGGATGATTGTTAATATTGTCTAGTCCTCGCCTCACTAACGTGAGACGTCAGATGCTGAGGCAGAGTTTAAAGCAGAGCAGTGGCGATGCCAAGCTGTGAAGAACCCTGCACGTTTTCTGAGGCCCCGACACCTGCTTCCTCAGGTCGAGCAGCAGCAGTGCTGGTAGCTCAGGCATGTCCGAGTCCCCGTGACCCCAGGCCCCGCGGTCTGCCAGGCTCTTCCGCTCATGGATTTCTCCAGGCAAGCATGCTGGAGTGAGTAGCCATGCCCTCCTCCAGGGGGTCTTCCTGACCTAGGGATCGAACCCACGCCTCCTGCAGTGCAGGTGGATTCTTCACCATCTGAGCCACCAGTGACATCCCTTAGGT
This sequence comes from Madoqua kirkii, assembly GCA_006408675.1. NCBI lineage: Eukaryota > Metazoa > Chordata > Mammalia > Artiodactyla > Bovidae > Madoqua > Madoqua kirkii. The sequence goes on along the minus strand of SJYC01080316.1, from coordinate 24,464 downwards.
CAAACCTGCTCCCTATTCAGCATAGCCACCTGTCTCCAGCTTCAGTCTAGAGATACCCTGTGGTCCTCAAGTGAGGTCAGTTTCATGCCAGACAGCCTCATTCCATCGGAAGTGCTTACTTGGGTGAGGTGAAAATCTACCGTCTCAAAATGCCCCCTCACTGAACCTGCTCTGAACACTGAAACACAAATAAATGTTTTACTTAAAAGAAAAACTTCCAATTATTTTAAAATATGAACACGATTCCCTTAATTTTCCCTAAGCCTGTGTTTCTCAAACTCAGCCGTATCAGAATCTTCTGGAGTATTGCTAAAACACCATTGCTGACTCCCAACCCAGAGCGTGACTCGACAGGTCTGGAGTGGCATCCGAGGATTACTTTCCAACAAGTTCTCAGGTGATACTGGTCTGAGGACTGCCTTTTGAGATTCCCAGCTCCAAGCTGATCAGTTATCTCCACTGTACATTTGAGTCATAATTTCCTAATGGATGTCACTTCATTTGTCCTTTTTTGAATGCTTTAGAAATTTCCCTGTTAACTTTTGTACACTTTTAATATTTGCTCAAGTTTTCCTTTGTGGGCATGTATGGCTTTTTGTACTTGAGGGGGGGAAGAAAAGTACACATAAAAAATAAAGTTAAATAAAAGTATAATTATCAATATAAAGCAAGATGACTAAAATAATTTATCTCATTATCATGTTTTCATAGCCTTTATGAAATATGTTTTATTTGAACTGGAAATAATAAATTATTTCTATTTCCATCAGTGAACATTGTGGTGATTGGGGAAAAACATGCCTTTTTGGAATAAACTTTATATTGCCTCTCTGGAGTTTATGGCAACATGAGAAAGCCTAAATTTATAAACTAAAGACCTGATTTTGAAACCCAGACTCATGGGTTTCATGGACACTGTGACGTGTTTCGACAGTGTGTCTTTAGACAAGAGTTTGGTTTCCTCAGTTTTGAATGGCACCAAGGTAGCAATGTGTGTGTCCATTAGTGGTTCAGTCGTGTCCGACTCTTTGCCCTACTGTGGACGGTAGCCAGCCAGGCTCCTCTGTCTGTGGATTTCTCCAGGCAAGAACACTGGAGTGGGTTGCCATGCCCTCCTCCAGGGGATCTTCCTGACCCAGGGATGGAACCTGGGCCTCCCGCACTGCAGGCTGATTACTTAGCATCAGAGCCACCACGGGGTCCCCAGATAGTAACAGCTACCCTTAACACTCTGTACGGAAGTCAGCAGAAACTCGAGGACTCTGGTGTATTATAAAGGCCTTGCACGTTTGTTATTTTCTCCAGTGTTTATTCACATGGACACTGCTTTCACTTTCTCATCTGGAATTCCGTTTTGTGAGAAGAAAAATATAAGTTCATCGGCTTCAGAAGTGTCTTCAGGCAGGAGCCAAGCACACTGCCTACACATGTCCTCTCACTCAACTCAACCTTCAGTTTCACCAAGTTAGAGACGGTGCACTGTCTCCAGGGAAGGCCAGGTCTACAGTCCCGAGCCTGTGGTCTGTGCCTCTCAGCTCCCCCGACCAGACGCAGCGGCAATGAGACTTCAGGTTCTCCCTGGAGACCACATCGATCAGTAAGGAGGTCCATGGAGATGTGTATAAGAGACAGGCCTACACATGTCCTCTCACTCAACTCAACCTTCAGTTTCACCAAGTTAGAGACGGTGCACTGTCTCCAGGGAAGGCCAGGTCTACAGTCCCGAGCCTGTGGTCTGTGCCTCTCAGCTCCCCTGACCAGACGCAGCGGCAATGAGACTTCAGGTTCTCCCTGGAGACCACATCGATCAGCTGCTCAGTCATGTCTGTCTCATTGCCACCCTATGGACTGTAGCCCGCCAGGTTCCTCTGTCTATGGGATTTCCAAGACAAGGATATTGGCGTGGGTTGCAGTTTCCTCCTCCAGGGTGGAGGCCACAGACAAAGCCTGTAACTCTACCCGCTTCTTTCGTTGTTGTTGTTGTTGTTTAGTAAAATAGAGTGTGGGCTTTTTTCCTTTGCATTTTGTTTTATATTGGAGCACAGTTGATTAACAATGTGTTAGTTTCAGGTGTACAACAAAGTGGTTCATTTATACAAATACATATATCTAATATTTTTAAATTATTTTCCCAATTAGCTTGCTAGAGAATATTGAAGTGTACACCCTCGAATAAGTAAGAATGGAGGTGATTTGAATATAATTCCTTCTCCATGGCTGACGAGAGAAAGAACCCCAAAGTGTAGGAACATAACTTGGTGAAGCTCAAGCTGAATAAATTGTAGGATGAGTTTTGATGGACACGTTTTGGATGTCAGGACTGGGGTAATTTTTGAAGTACTGTACAGACTTTTACTAACTCTTGGAGAAAAAAAAAAAAACAAACATGGAGGGAAAACCAGTTGAGTCAGCTGAGTGTTCCTTCCTGAGTGTGCCGCAGATGCTTCTCACCCTTTCTCACATAGCTCTCCTTGCGATCGCTCTGGGAATGTTCACAATTTAGTTTTGGATGGCTCCTCTTTATTCTACAGAACTGCTTTTCCACCAAAGTGAATTAAGCAGGCTGTCAGAAAGGAGATTTTCACACAACTGTTTTAGGTAAAGATGCACTCACCAATTAACTCCACCAGTTTCTAATCAGAAAAAAAAGTCACCTGGATTTTTTGAATTGCCTCTGTGCTTGGCTGAGCCCAAAATAATTTGCCATGCATATAAGTACAGGGTGATGCAGAAAGAAAAATGCATTTTCAATTAAAAAATAGCTCCTTTATAATTCTTCTCTACCACGTACAGCTCCCACCACTTCATACTGAGTCTTTTCTTCCCCCTGTACTGAGTGTCATGAAGTTTCATTTCATTGCATTTTAAGTACAGGCCATTCATTAACCTTCAACTTACTTTTTGTTACTTACACAGACTTGCTTTCACTGTTCAATTAGTGTATTTTTCAACAGATTATTTTCAATTGGTATATTTGAAATATACTGATAATTGATGATTACATATATATCGATACTTGATAATTATATATATATATGTAATTGATATATTATTGGGGGTACAATGGGTTGAGATGGAACATGCCATCATTATTTAAAATTTTAAAAATTATTTTTTAATTTAACAACTTTTCCCTTAGGGATAGAGTTTTCAGAAATAAGTAAAAGTCAGTGTGAGGGGTAAGTGTGTATTTAAAACATACAGTGAAAAGATGTGACAACTTACCCAGGCAGAGAGATAGAACCATGGACCTCCTTCGCCTGCTTTCTGGGTGAAGCAATCCTTTATTCCATTGGATTCCATTGGATTTCCTTGTTCCCTCCCAGTCTGCAGGTCAAATATTCACACCTGAATGATGCTCAGCTCTGTGAAAGACAGACTGGCTGGATCAGCTGCTGTCTCAGACCGTCTTTAAATGTGTTTTCAGCACGTCTTCAGACAGTTATTTTTCCCTCTGTTCAATTTTGCTCATCTCACTTAACTTTTCAAGTGCTACTATTTCCTTTTTAAATGTGGTATTGAGAAGTGCAAACATTATTGAAAGAGAGACTCTTACTAGCATAATTGTGCATTATCTTCCTTTTACATTGCAGATGGAAAACATTAAACCTGGAGGGAATAGAAATCTGCTCAATCAGATATTGATAGTACAATTTCCTTTAAAAATACTTACCTGTGGAGAAGAAAAATGCCATGTTTTTTTTTTTTAAAGGAAGTAACTTTCCATCATTTTTAAAAAGATCCAAATGACATAGGGAATTAAAATTCTATCTTCTGGGAGCCAGACTTCCTTGAGGATGCTTTCCTTTCCCTTTTGCAACTTGGTATTTTAGTGAGGAATTGGGGTGGGAGGGGGGCCTCTTGTCAGTGGTATACCATAATTTGGGGATCAGAGGAGAACTTGGAAAGAGCCTCTGTCCAATGGCTTAGATTAAGTTCTATTCACAATAATTACTTAACAAAAAGTTAACAGTTTTATCTCAGCATAATCGACAAGGGGTAAACTACAGAGATTTAAAGTGCTCAGTTCGATAGCTTTGATTGATGTGTAAAACCATGAACCCACTGCCAAGATCAAGGGTGTGGATACACAGGCCCTCACACCTCCCTCACCTCTGACCCCAGCCTCAGGCAGCCTGCTTCCTGTGCCTGTGGACCCTTCATGCTCCATGCTCCACAGAGACGGGAGAAGCCAAACCTGCGCAATTATTTTCAGATTCATCCAGGCTGTTGCATGAATCAAGGGTCCATCGCTTTTTATTATGATTAGTCTTTGTGTGAACATATGCTTTCATTCAATTTGGCTAAATAAATAAAAATGGAATTTCTAAATAAGTAGAGATAGATGCCCATCTAGTTTTTAAAAAATTGTGAAATTGTCTTCTAAAGTGGTTGCACCTGAAAAAAAATGAATAAATAAAACAAACACCTGGACAAAATATCTTGGTTTTTAAGCTAGTAGGCAAGATGGGCAGGTAATTTGGCCCCTGTTACTCCAGTTTTGCCAGAAACAGAAAAATGATAATTATTTTTAATTAAAAAAGAACATTCAAGGAGGACATGAGGTTTCAATATCGTTTTCAAATACAGATGTGAGAAAAGATTTACATGGAGAGACATTAACCAAACTGGACTGTTGTGTTATCAGTGGTTCATATGGAGATCTGAAATTTCTCATAACTGAACACTTTTGAAGTTTGACAAATGACATCTTCATTCTAATGATAATTCTGATTAGTAATAACCTCCAAAATATAAACTTTGCCTGTTACAAAGGGAAGTTTTTCTTTTGTGCAATTTCCATTGTGAAAGTTTTTTTCAACAGAGTAGCACTTTAATTTCCGGAGTCTGTCTTACAAGCTGGAATGCTTGTAGAAGTCTTTGAAAAATACAAACATTTAACATTTTCCTTTCTCTCTACAAACATGGTTCTTACAGAATAAATATAAGACATGAAAATAAGTAAGCATAATTTGAGTTTAGAAGTTAAAAGGGGATGACGCTAGGGAGCTCTGCTCATCAGAGTCTTAAGGAGAATTGTCTAGCTTGAAACCTCTGACAAGAAATGACTAGACACTGGCAAGAGAAACGGCTCGTTACTTTGCTCATCTTAGCGGCACCTCCACACATGTGGGACGTAAGTACTAAGAATCTTCGTAAGATGCATTTTTGTTGCATCTTCATGATACTGACTCCTCATTTTCTCTTCTAACCCTTCCTGCTGCCAGTCCCATCCCCAAATTTCATGGTATCTGTATCCTTTCAGAAAAGATTGCTCCTGTCTGACTACTCCTGGAGTTATTTATCCAGTCTAACTACCCTCTTCCCCACTGCCAGGAGCCAGCGTGAGGAACTCCGCCTGTGGCAAAGGTCATGAGGAAGGAGGCGCCGCATATGCAAAAGCAGGATCGAGCCTCAGGAGACCCCCTGTTCCTGAGCATCTACCCCTAAACCCAGAGTCTGCCTACCTTACTGCTTTATACTCTCACCTACACCTCTGACTTTACAGGGGCTGTCCCCCACCACCTCTCTCGGAAAAGGAGTTAACCTACAGCTCCAGTTAATAAAAATTCCTGGGCATGACAAGGGTATCTCAGGTAAGCCTCTCTGCTGGCAGACTAGCTTGTGTGACAGAGTTATCCACACTCTTGCTACTACGTACGTGATTATTTACAGCCTCCCAAACGTGAGAGGCATGAGATGTTTTAAACTTTCTAAAGACAGATTCTTTTTGGAAGTTATAAATTATTAGTATAGTGGGTTGACTAGGAATTATATTGGTGAAGGGTTTTTTGTTTATTTGGGCCAATGTTTGCTACTAAACCCCCTGCCCTTATACATGTTAATGAATATATAACTAGCATATAGGAGAAATAAGTGTTAAACTTCAAGATTAATCATGTTAAACCTTAGGCTAAGTAAATTCTTTTCTTAATTGTAACCCACTATACCCTCACCCTATAGGAATGCACTTTATCTGGTACCTTTGGAGGGTGGCGCCTAGTTTAAGAAAAAAATCACCCCTGGAAAAAATAAGTTTTCTGGTTGACTGATTGTTATCAGAAAGAAGGGGTCATAAAGTGTTAGCAGGCCCCCTGGCCAGAAGAAGATGTAAAACCCCTAAGAACTTCGTATACATTTATATGAAGCACCTGATTTTGATAAAGGTCAGGTCTGCTGACCCTGTGTGACTCTGTCTTCATCCCTATGTATAACAAAAAGTATATAAGTGAACCTGAAAAATAAAGAAAACGGATCAGTTTCTGGAAAGACTGATTCCCCCGTGTCATTCTTTCTTTCCCTTTCTGGCTGAATTCCCATCTGGAACGTGGACGCTCACCAAGCCTGCTAATTTTGCCCTGGCTTCTAAGACCCACGTGAGAGGGAGCCCAAAGTGGGGCACCCTCTGCTATTCAAGTGGGCGCCGGTGGCCTACGTAGATGGTGCAAACCTCTTGTCTCGAGGTTTTATTGGTATTCCACATAAACCTAGTTCCTCAGCTCTTTTTCTCCACTAGTACTCTCCTCCTATACTATTTCTTTCTAATCTCCCCTCCGTATCTTTAATTAAGCAATTAATTCCTAGGACCGACTCTGTCCCCGCTTCGAGTTCCCTGGATCCACCGGGGCTGGACCCTGGCACCCCACCACACACATGCACCTTTCCACTTCAATCTTATCTCTGTAAAGGGATCATCAGTAATTCAGACTGTAACCATCGAAGACAAAATCAACTCTCTAAAGTAGCTGTCTTAGAAATCCCTAAAATCATCATGGTTCAAGGCTTGACATTTTGTCTTCATTAGCCCAGCTGTGTAACCATCATAAATTCCATCAAAGAGCTGACCATTTTCTTCTCACTGTTTTGAAAGTCTAATTTGAATATTAACTGACCCAGCAGTAATACAATTTGGGCTGTTAACAGCAAACTCCAAACTCAGAGACAGTTCAAATGACCATTATCTGGAAAAAAGTGAGACAGAATAAAAAGCCATTTCTTATTAAGATGCTCTATTTACAAATTAAAATCTCCTCAAACCCTCATTTCAGAGTTAGCCCTATTTGGGGCATTGGTGATGAGTAATAAATATTGCTCTAAATTTATTTAAAATGTAAGGTGATGAAAAAATTATACATAAGTTGATATCTTTTCAAAATTTCTTAGAACTTTTACAATAGTGATCAGATCAAAGCTGATGGGTCAATATAGGCTTATAAATAAGCATATAGGTTTGCATAAAATTTATTTTTAAGTTTTTCTTTAACTATTACTGCATAGAATTTATATCCAGTCCTTCTATCTAGATTGTAAGAAAACATTTGCTTTTAAACATGTAGAGAAGTAGATGTGCTTGAGATTGGTGAGATTAATTCTTTTGAGATATATGTATGAACTAAGATGATACAGAGTGTTACAGATTATGAAGGACAGTTCTTGTCTTCCTGGTCTACAGCGGCTCAGAGTTGTTATCAGAGGAGAGTATCCATGTTAGAACAGTTAACATTGATTCCAACTGCAGCAGTAGCGTCGGCATTTCTTTGAATACCCAGTAAAATGAGCGAATAAATATTGAAAAATTAAGTTGTCTATGTAAAATCTGAAGTCATACACTACCGTCTGTGATAGGAGTAGTTCACTTGGGTGGGGGGAGATTTAATACAGAACTTAGAACCTTGCCTAGTTCTCTCTCTATCGGTTTATAAACTGACTACTGAATTCTGGGTAATTGCATAATTTATTCCAGGTATCACCTTGCTCTTACACCTTCAGGATCTAAAAGTCTTCAAGTGAGAAGACCCCTGCACACCCCAAACTTCTCAGAGCTGGTCCTACACGGCTGCAGGATTCGCAGGCAGTGAAGTGGACCTGGACACATGAGGACATGCACGTTTAAAACTTCAAGGGGCCTTTTCTATTGTTTTATTTTTAATCAATTTTTTAATCACAATTCACATTATGAAGTGCAATCACATTATGACACAATAGACACATGTGTGTATGCCATATAGATACAACTAAAGTAAGATTTTCATGAAATATGCTTACACTCTGTCCTACTCTATTCATTTATTTACTTCATTTTTTTAAATTGCAAATTGGCACTTGCCAAATAATTTATAACATATTATATTATCTGTTGCTATGTAACAGTATGGCCACAAATTTATCAGCTTAAAGAACACGATTTTTTTTCTCATCGTTTCTGCAGTTCTGGGATCCACATGCACCTTATCTACCAGGGCTATGACCTGACCTGAGACTCAGCTACGGGCAGATTCTCTTCCTTGCTCGTCCGGTTCCTGCAGGAATCAGGGCCTGTTTCCCTGCTGGCTCTGGCCGGGACGCTGCCCTGAGTTTCTTGCCGTGTGACCCACACTTCCAACATGACAGTCTGCTCTTTAAAGCTGCAAGAAAATGAATCTACTTGCAAAACAAGTGCTATAATCTTATATAAGGTGGTCACATACGTGAAACCACATATGCCTTGTTACCACTACCGTGTTCTGTTGGCCAGAAGCACACCACAGGTCCAGTGCACACTGAGATGAACCAGCTTTGTGAGGGGTTAGCACCAGGAGAAGGGCACTTTGGGGCCCATCTTGTTAGATGGCCACAAAACTAATGTGCTAATTATATGTTACTGAGACCTAGAGCCAGACATCCTGAAACGTGGTCAAGTGGGCCTTACGAAGCATCACAACGAACAAAGATAATGGAGGTGAGGGAATTCCAGTTGACTTATTTCAAATCCTAAAGGATGATGCTATGAAAGTGCTATACTCAATATGCCAGCAAATTTGGAAAACTCAGCAGTGGCCACAGGACTGAAAAAGGCCAGTTTTCATTCCAATCCCCAAAAAAGGCAATGCCAAAGAATGCTCAAACTACCGCACAATTGCACTCGTGTCACATGCTACCAAGTTCAGCTCAGTTCAGTTGCTCAATCATCTGACTCTTGGTGACCCCATGGACTGTAGCACATCAGGCTTCCCTGCCCATCACCAACTCCTGGAGTTTAGGCAAACTCATGTCCATTGAGTCGATGATGCCATCTAACCATCTCACCCTCTGTCATCCCCTTCTCCTGTCTTCAATCTTTCCCAGCAACAGAGTCTTTTCCAATGAGTCACTTCTTTGCATCAGGTGGCCAAAGTATTGGAGTTTCAGCTTCAGCATCGGTCCTTCCAGTGAATATTCAGGACTAATTTCCTTTAGGATGGACTGGTTGGATCTCCTAGCAGTCCAAGTAGCAAAGTAATGCTCAAAATTCTCCAAGCCAGCCTTCAGCAGTAGATGAACTATAAGCTTCCAGATGTTCAAGCTAGATTTAGAAAAGGCAGAGGAACCAGAGATCCAATTGCCAACATCTTTTGGATCATCAGAAAAACAAAAGAGTTCCAGAAAAACATCTACTTCTGCTTCATTGACTACACCAAAGCCTTTGACTGTGTGGATCACAACAAACTGTGGGAAATTCTTCAAGAGATGGGAATACCAGTCCACATTACCTGGCTCCTGAGAAACCTGTATGCTGATCAAGAAGCAACAGTTAGAACCAGACATGGAACAAAGGACTGGTTCCAAATTGGGAAAGTGGTATGTCAAGGCTGCATACTGTCACCCTACTTATTTAACTTCTATACAGAGTATATCATGCAAAATGCCAGGCTGGATGAAGCACAAGCTGGAATCAAAATTACTGGGAGAAATATAAATAACCTCAGATACACAGATGACACCACCCTTATGGCAGAAAGCGAAAAAGAACTAAAGAGCTTCTTAGTGAAATTGAAAGAGGAGAGTGAAAAAGTTGGCTTAAAATTCAACATTCAAAAAACTAAGATCATGTCATTCAGTCCCATCACTTCATGGCAAATAGATGGGGAAACAATGGAAACAGTTAGAGACTTTATTTTCTTGGCTTCCAAAATTACTGCAGATGGTGACTGCAGCCATGAAATTAAAAGACACTTGCTTCTTGGACAGAGAAGGCAATGGCATCGCACTCCAGTACTCTTGCCTGGAAAATCCCATGGATGGAGAAGCCTGGGAAGATAAACTATGACCAGCCTAGACAGCATATTAAAAAGCAGAGAGAGTACGTCTCTGATAAAAGTTCATCTAGTCAAGGCTATGGTTTTTTCAGTAGTCATGTGTGGATGTGAGAGTTGGACTATAAAGAGACCTGAGTGCCAAAGGACTGATGCTTTTGAACTGTGGTGTTGGAGAATTCTCTTGAGTCCCTTGGACTGCAAGGAGATCCAACCAGTCCATCCTAAAGGAAATTAGTCCTGAATATTCATTGGAAGGACTGATGCTGAAGCTGAAACTCCAGTACTTTGGCCACCTGATGCAAAGAAGTGACTCATTGGAAAAGACTGTTGCTGGGAAAGATTGAAGACAGGAGAAGGGGATGACAGAGGGTGAGATGGTTGGATGGCATCACCAACTTGATGGACATGAGTTTGGGCCAGCTCTGGGAGTTGGTGATGAACAGGGAGGCCTGGTGTGCTGCAGTCCATGGAGTCACAAAGAGTCAGATATGACTGAGCAACTGAACTGACTGACTGAAACATTAATTATCCAAAATTATCTGCCACCAAAGTTAATATATCAGTTCTGAAATTTGCAAATATACTTTAAGTAGTGCTCGTTTTCAGCAGCGCACTACGCCGCCGTGATGGCCTGTGAATAAGGCAAACAGGAGGAGGGTGAGTTGAAAATGCCTGAGACTTGGCAACCCTTTTGCAGGCCAAACTTAGGTTTAGCAGAAAATGGAAGCTCAGAGAGGTCAGAAAGACTTGCCTTCTCACTGTTGCTCCTGAGATAAAGCATTGGAGACAAGGATGTGCCCAAGTTTATGTCAATGGCAGAGTCTCTTGAATTAGATTCTTTTGCTGTAGGGAATGTGTGTGTGTGCTTGTAATGTGGGCAGAGTATGAGGGGGAGAATGTGTGTTTTCCGGGAATTTCTGGATCAGACACTGTGTTAGACATAGCCAGAAAGACAGCTATGGAATGTTTCTGGCCCTTTCAGTTTACGAATTAAGAGGTGATCATATCAGTAATTAGTCATGCACCCCAATGATCAATAAATGATAAAATCATTATCAGAAGCCTTTATTGATGATCATGTAGAAGATACAGAAGAATGTTGGCTTTTACACTGGAGGATGTGGGTTCAGAATCTAACACCACAATTTGCTGGTTTTATGACCCTGGGCAATTAAACCTCTGTGAGCGTCATCTTCCTCATGTATATAATAGAGACCTGAGTCTCTTTTTCACAAATTGTGTGTTATTTAGGGCCCTCTAGAGAAACAGAATCAATAGGATTTGTATATATAAAGAGATTTAGGGAGTTGGCTCATATGATTATGGAGATTGGTAAGTCCAACATCTGCAGGGTGGACTGGCAGACTGAAGACCCCGGGCTGCAGTTCAGGCTCAAGGCCACGAGCTGCACAGGCCTTCTTGCTCGAGGAAGTCAATCTTTTGTTCTAGTTAGTCCTCAGCTGATTGAACCAGCCCACTCACATTATAGAGAGGAACGAGCTTTATTTAAGTCTACAGATTGAAAGATAAACCTCATTGAAAAACACCCTCACAGAAAAATCCAGAATAAGGTTTGACCACAAATCTGAGCATTGAGGCCCAGCCAAGTTGACACATTAAAAGCTTCCATCCCAAGTCCAGCCCCAAGTCCAGTACCCATACACAGATCCTTACCTGGCCTTAGTCTCCAAGTAAAGACAATAGCAAGGTCATATTTTCACCGAACATGGTGTAACTATCTTATGTACACGTGAAAACATACTAATCCCTTCCTCAGGAGAGGACGCAAAGCCCTTTGATGATTTTTACTCATTTCTTTGATATCTCAAGAATTTAAAACCTACAGTGTAAAACTGACTCTTAAATACTATGATATATTTTTAATACATCTTATGTTACATGATAAGTGGATAAGAAAGAATAAAGATATTAGACATAAAATATTACTAAATAAAATGATACATTTATATCCTGCATTGCAGGCAGATTCTTCACTGCCTGGGTCACCAGGGAAGCCCAGATTTGTGTGTAGTCTGTGCTTATACATTTTGGCAAATGATAGACCACATGTGCCGTAGCCAGGAGCTTCTTTATTTCTATATAAATATCATTCTACTGAATTGCTTGCATTTTAGGCCACGCAGCACAATTGTAGAATTCTTGGCAGAGGAAGTCAGAGCTTTTCTACTTTCAAGAATCTGAAACTAATACCTTAAAATTCTTCAAGCAGGTAATGAAATAGACTCTAATTCCATGGGAATTAGGCAGATATATATATACATACATATGTATATATATCTGAATTATTTGCCCTAAAATGGTGATGATGACGATTGTGTGTGTGTAGTGGGGGCGGTGTGTACACAGTCAGCTTTCTGTATCCATGGTTCCACATCCTCAGATGGTAAATATTCAGAAACAAAGTCCCAGAAAGTTTCAAAAAGCAGAATTCGAATTTGCTACATGCTGGCAACTATTTACATTTCATTTACAAAGACTTACATGACATATACAGTATATTAGGTAATTTATGCTATCGAGAGATGATTTAAAGTGTTTGGTAGTATGTACACAGAAGATCAGTCCTGGGTGTTCATTGGAAGGACTGATGCTGAAGCTGAAACTCCAATTTTTGGCCACCTCTTGCAAAGAGTTGACTCATTGGAAAAGACTCTGATGCTGGGAGGGATTGGGAGCAGGAGGAGAAGGGGATGACAGAGGATGAGTTGGCTAGATGGCATCACGGACTCGATAGACATGAATTTGGGTGGACGCCGGGAGCTGGTGATGGACAAGGAGGTCTGGCATGCTGTGATTCATGGGGTCGCAAAGAGTCGGACACGACTGAGTGACTGAACTGAACTGACCACAGGTTATATGCAAAGACTACATTCTTTTATACAGGGAGTTCAGCATCTGAGGATTTGGGTATGGGAGGGAGTGTCCTGGAGCCAATCGCCCATGGATACTGAGGAATGACTGAACACGTATATGTGCATAAGCTGACTTTTGAATCTACTGCATCTGATACCTGGAACTTAATGTAATTCTTTCAAATGTTCAATCTAGCTGTATATCCACAGTTAACTGAAAACCCTGTTAACATTATATATGTTACCCCCATTCTATCCTAGCTAATCTGAAAAATAAAAATAAGATTGGACTTTAAGCATTTAATCCAGACCTGAGATGAGTTATTCTACTCCGGCACACCTTGCATTTACATTCTTTTCCAAGTATGGCTTTCCTGACGGCTCAGACCATAAGGAATCTGCCTGCAGTGTGGGAGATCTAGGTTTGATCCCTGAGTTGGGAAGATCCCCCGGAGAAGGGCATGGCAGCCCACTCCAGTATTCCCACCTGGAGAATTCCATGGACAGAGGAGCCTGGTGGGCTACAGTACATGGCGTTGCAGAGTCAGACACGACTGAGCGACTATCACTTTTTTCCACTTATAAACTGTCCTTTCCCTAACATGGCAAGAAACAAATGACTGTGCTAAAATTCTATTTCTTCCTGCATAACACCCTTCCTAGTTCTACAGTAGAAGTGTGTTATGTAGGAAATATTTTTTCCCATTAATTAAATTCCTTCACTTTTAGAATGATTTTTTTTTAAGAAAGCTCTCTAAACCTCATGATCTTCAGAAAATATCTCCTCACATAAAAATGCTTAAGCTGGCACCACAGACGTTAGAAAGCACATATTCAGACAGGTCTATACTACATTCTTTCTCTCTGCCCACATCTCCTCTTGCATACAGGCTCAGGCAAACACGGTGAACTTGAGAAAAGTGTCACTCACACACCTGCATGGAAGTCTGGGAACTCCTGCCTACCAAGAAGGCTAGTTCATACTGTATCTTTCCTCCCAGCCCAAGTTACAGTAATCAGGATGGTTAATGATTGGGAATTTAAATTCTGCTTTTTTATTTCCAGTCATTATGTGAAGATCAGAGAAATAAACAAACTTTTAGTGGTGTGTAGGGAAAGAAAACCTTTCCAAATTCACCCTGTCAAGGTATTCTGGATCTAATCTCTCTATGTCTTGCAAAATCAGCTGTATCTGGTTGTTTTCACAATTTCCTGATTAAATCTGTCAATAGATTTTCTACTGCTCATCCTGTTATTTATGTAGAGCATTAATGAACTTCTCTATCTCCTGTGGATCCATAAATACTTCTATTTTATTATAAAAAACAACCCTTAATTGGACTAAAAATAGACATGTAGCTCTATCTGCTCCACCTAAGTAGCAGATTAACTTTTCTGGCTCTGAAGCCACCACTTATCTATTCATAATTCACTGATACGTCTTGCCTGCCTACCACATGACAGACACCATTCCTGGGCGTCAGGATTAAGTGGTGAAAAGAGCGTGCAGGCTACTCTCTCATGGATCTCAGATTTGGTAAGAAAGAGAGTTAGTAAGCATGTTACCAAGAAAGCAGAAACTTCTGAGCATGACAAGACCTGCAGGGATGTAGAACAGGAAACCGGGAACACAGTGACTAGATGGAGCATGCGGGCAAGGTGAGCCGAAGAAGCGTGACTGGAGAGTCCTCTTAGGAAAGCTTGCATCTGAACTGGGGCCAGAGAGAGGAGAAGGGGACACCCAGGCAAAGATCAGGGAGAGATTCTGCAGACAGCATGAAGGTGTGCTGCGGAGCGCAGGGTCAGGAACTTGGTATATGTGAGGACAATAGACAAGAGACCTGACTGGGACAAAGTAAACCAGGTCACTACAGCTAAGAAGAGGTGGAAATTTTTTCAACTTTTCACGGCAGATAGACGGGAAAAAATGGAAACAGTGACAGACTTTATTTTCTTGGGCTCCAAAATCACTGCAGATGGTGACTGCAACCATGAAATTAAGAGAGACTTGCTCCTTGGAAGAAAAGCTATGACAAACCTAGACAGCATATTAAAAACCAGAGACATCACTTTGCTGACAAAGGTGCAGATAATCAAAGCTATGGCTTTTCCAGTAGTCATGTGCAGATAAGAGATTTAAACCATAAAGAAGGCTGGTTGCTGAAGAAATGATGCTTTTGAATTGCGATGCTAGAGAAGACTGGAGAGTCCGTTAGACAGCAAGGAGATCAGATTGGTCCATCCTAAAGGAAATCAACCCTGAATATTCATTGGAAGGACTGATGCTGAAGCTGAGGCTCCAATACTTTGGCCACCTGATAGGAAGAACTGACTCATTAGAAAAGACTCTAATGCTGGGAAAGATTGAGGGCAGGAGGAGAAGGGGATGATAGAGGATGAGGTGGTTGGATGGCATCATCACCGACTCAATGGACATGAGTTTGAGCCAGCCCTGGGAGATGGTGATGGACAGGGAGGCCTGGCATGCTGCATGCCGTCCATGGGGTCGCAAAGAGTCGGCATGACTGACTTACCAACTGAACAACAACAAAATGTCTTTTCAACCACTTGTCTCTAATACTTTGGCTAAGAGACTTCCCTGGTTGCCCAGTGGTTAGGAATCTGCCTTCCAATGCCCAGAAAGTGGTCTGATTCCTGGTTGGGGAATGAAAATCCCACAGGCCGAGGAGCAGCTAAGCCTCGTGTGCAGCCTCCGTGCCCATGAGTTCTAGAGAGAAGTCCCTCACGTGGCAATGACGACCCAGCACAGCCAAAAATAAATGAATTA
This sequence comes from Madoqua kirkii, assembly GCA_006408675.1. NCBI lineage: Eukaryota > Metazoa > Chordata > Mammalia > Artiodactyla > Bovidae > Madoqua > Madoqua kirkii. Next base: position 8,748 of record SJYC01080316.1, on the reverse strand, counting down.
AAAAATGATCATTTGGTTAAAATGAATTGGTCTCTGAGTATGAGCCTTAGTACCCTCATTCATTTATTTCAATAAATTTCAAATGACCATGTAAGGAGGCTAGCTTTTATTATTCTCAGTTTACAGTGGACTGAGCTAAAAAGTGAGTTGCTGAAGGATATTTAACTATATTTAATTGTAAGAAGACCAACCCGAACTGAGCCAGGCTGAGTCCTTAACCAGTAAGTCACACTGCCACCCTGACATCTCTCCACTAATAATTTTAAGCCATTAGCGTGTCTTATGTATCACTCTGTCATACTTTGGTGGTAAGGCTACATAAGGCGATCCAGGTGGCCGAGTGGTCGAGAGTCCACCTAACAATGCAGGAGACAGATGCGAACTGGATCCCTGGGGTGGGGAAGATTCCCTGGAGGAGGAGATGGCAGCCCTCCAGGATTCTTCCGGAAAATCTCCTGGACAGAGAATCCTGGCAGGCTCCAGTCCACGGCGCTGCAGAAGAATCGGCTAGGACTGAGTTGCGGAGCACACGAGGCCGTCCTGTGCAGCACCTGCCCATCTGTAGAACCTTACCTGCTGCACAGGAGGCAGGGAGATGCGGGTAATGGTTGGCAACTAACACCCATCTCCCCCGGGAAAGCCCTGACTTGTGGTATTAGTTGATTCTCCCTGTATAAACTACTCTCCCAGTGGTTTATTTCAACTTAGCGATGAGTCATCGGCTCAATGCCCAGGTGAGTGGGGATGTGCCCACTCAGTTCCTAGGAGCCAGTATGAACAGCTTTCAATGTAGGAAAGGCCCAGTGGTCTTGGAAGGAAACGACCCTCAGGAAAATAGTTTGGATCTCCTTGCTGAAAATCAGACTCACAAAAACCTTTCAACAAAATGGGCTGTGTTACTCTGTAGCCTCTGAACTTAGTATTTTGGAAAAGGGGGAAAGCAGTGCTTCAAAACACAGGTGACCCTGATGTGTGCCAGTGAGATTTTTCATCACCGCCTCCTGAAATGTGTTGCCGTTAGGTGTGCGTGTTGTTCAGTGAACTGTCTTCTCGCATGTAGCACACACAAATGTGATTTCGAAATGAAGAGGCACAGCACCTTAGGTACCTATATAAGTTCAGGATGGTTTCGCTAATTGAGAATTTAGGAGGCCAAGCCCCCGGATATGGTACCTAAGGAATCATTTTACAACATGGAAGACATTAGACAATATGGACCTCCTATGAACGAGCAGGAATCTTTGTGGTGGGGGTGGAGGAACTGCCTCCCAAGTGCAAATCCCGACGTGGAATCGCCCATAATCATTCACGGCAGAGCCGCAGCATATGTTCTCACGGCAGAGCGGGAGTCGCAGGACACGGAGAGCAAGGGAGCCGCAGAGCCTCCGTGAGTTACGGCACCTCGTTGCCATTATAAAACATCTTTATTGGGAGGGAAAACGCAATATTTTGGTAGAAGGAGATGAAGTGGGTAGTCTGGATTGCTCACTTATGGTAGAATGTGCAATTTTACAGCTGGGCTCTGCCCGTCTGCTCTGTGTCTTCCCCGACTCACAGCCTATCCTGAGCAGACATTGAATATACACAGTTTAATCCATAAAGCAACCCAAATGTTTAGGCAGAACTTGGGAAATGGAGAAGTTTACGAAAAGGGAGACTTTGCATCGCCACAAAGTGCTCCAGCGTCGGCCTCTCAGTACCTTTTGAAATTAGATTCGCGCTGTGTTTCGAAAGTCAGCCTAGTGGTCTTTGTGTGTTTTTTCTTGGGGTAATTTGACTAATTTACTTATATAAAACATTTTAGTATTATTTTTAACTGCCAGAGTTTAGACGCTGCTGCCACTTTCTTAGGGAAGTTTCAATGCTGAGAACACATCGCTGGAGTCGGGTGCAGAAGTCTAGCGCCCCAGGATCACTGAAGCTTACGGCAAATGTCTGCGTTACTTCCCAGGGTTACAGTGGCAAAGAGGCTGGCTTGCACAGTCTTCAGAGAGAGGCATATCGATCCGAATTTTGAGAGCTTGAAAGTTTGAAGAGTTTGCGAGGAAATGGACCGTGCGAATTCTTCAGTAAGGTGCTTGTGGAGAAGGGATTTTTTCCCTTGGAGCACAGGCAGGAAATGCATACTCTCTCCAGAACAACTTACAATTTAATGTTCCTGAGTTTTTCAAGTTCTTTCTCCTGAAAGGACGAATTAGAAAATTTGAACCCTTTATCTGCGTGGCGGATCAGACTATCGAAGAAACAAGAGTGAGTTTCATAGCCTAGGAGCAGTCTCAGTGAAGGAAGACGTGGCTCAGAGCCCTCTGCTGAAAAACGCACAGTATTTAAAAGTCTCTACACCTATTGCTTTCATCAAAGGGAACATAATTCCTTTCTGCAAACATTTAAGAGTGATTTCATGTACTCTTTCTTTCTGAAACCACCTGATAATTTTGTTGAAATGTTCCTTTAAAATATTTTGAATCTCAATCAGATGTTGAGTTTCTGAAAGGTGACAGGAGGTCATGATTTCACTGATATGAGTCTGGAATGTCATTATTTTCCTCTTATAAATTTGATCAGTAAAAAAAAAGAATACTATAAAATACCCTGGTAATTTCCTGTAAGATAGGCTCCTAACATCTATGTTTAGAAAAAAAAAAAAAAAAAACAGTTTCGAGGCTTTACTTTGAGTTGATATGTATTCCCAGTAAGACTTCTCTGTTATTGTCTTAAAAAGGCATGAAAATACCTTTCCTATTTGGAGTGGTTTTCAGGAAATATGGACTCTTCTTTCTCTCTCTTGCTACCTCCTGGCTACACTCACTTTCTATGCTATTTGTGTGTCTACATTATTTATGCTTATAAGCCCAGCTGTAAAACAAAAATAGAGTGAGTGAAGGAGTTCTAAGGATCAACGTAAAAATACGGCCTGAACTCCAGCCAAACCTTGACTCTAACTTCCTCTACATGGTTCACCACCTTCTTATTTCATACAACATTTTAGTAGCCAAGGAACTCCTTTTCTGAAAACCTGACCATCTGAAATTAAACTTTATACTCAGGACTCTTCTTAATTAATTAAAATGATATCATATTTTATGTTTTCTTTAGATCACTAGGGTCCCTGTAAAATGTGGAAAGTTTTTTGTATCAATCAAAAACGAAGAAAAGTGTCTAGCTTTGATTTTCTACTTCTAAACATTTAGGTCTCTTTATTTTTATTCAGTCACTGGTCTGAAAACCTTGTGTGGTTGTCTTTGAAGCGGTTTTTAAAAAAAGGAAAAAACATTAGTACAGAATGGCCCCTGCTTTGCTATGCTAATAATCTGGGAGATACAGTCCTCAGGGACCAGAGTGGGCTGCTGCTGCTGCTTCTGATGCTGGGAAACGGAAATCTGAAACATCACCGACACAGTGGAAAAGCACCATCAACTTACATCAGATTCATTGTTCCTGCTATAATGTACTGCATTCGACACACCGTAGTGACTGATCTGGGTGATCTTCTTCACTTAGGGGGAAAAACATTTCTCAACTCATTTTATCAGTACCAGAGTTTCACGTGTATGTAACACAGAATTATATATGTGACAGAGCTCAACACTGGGACTCAGACAGAGGTCTCCAAGCCTGGAATGAAAAACATATAGTTTGCTGGCAATCGGAGCCTTCTGTAATTCTCCTCTCGAGCTGATTCACATGGCTGAGTAGAAAAATGTGTATTCCTCACTGAGCTCCAACCTGCAGCTTCCTAGCTTTCTGCCATCAATTGTACTGAAATCATTGTCAATTAATCAACTGGAAGAGCAAACACCTGCCCAATTTATTATTATTTTTTTACAAGTAATTAAGGGGTCCAATAAAGCAGCAGGAGTAGATACATTTTCGGGTAAAAGCGTATGTCAGAGCTGGCATGTTTCTGAGCAATGCCACACCGGAGGAAGAAGGGGACGACAGAGAGAAAGAGAGAGAGGGGAAATATACATGTCTTTTGACAACAAACAGCCACAGAAATGTTTGAAATGTAGAACAAAGAGGCTTGACGAGCAACGATCTTCACTGCCTAGGGTCCCAGCACCTGCAAGCTGTCTGAGAGCGTCGGGCGTGAGGGACGTATGTAGGTCGCTGCTGTCACGGAGGTTTTGTAGGGGCCGTTGGCCTGGGTGCAGACAAGCAGCCTCCATCTCCCGGCTTTGCATCTCCTTGGTCAGCCAGACCGCAGAGAAGGACTTGAAAGGTTGTCTCTCCCCCACCAAGAGGGAGGGAGCGAGCGAGCGAGTGAGGCAGCAGGGTGGCAGAAACGCACACACTCGCTGGAAACAGGTGGTGCTCTAGTTAGGATGCCATCTTTGCTATTTAGGGCTCCTGTGATCTCTGGGAGGACGGGTAAGCTATAGGGTGCGTGGGATGGAGCTGCACAAGCATCCACAGCACTCCAAGCCTGCAGGCTCCGTGTGGCCTGGCATCCACACACCGAGATGGGTTATCTCGGCAAGCCGGCTGCAGAGCCTCTGTGAAACCAGGGTTACCACATTTAGCTGTGGGATTACAGCACTGACTGCCGCAGATAGGAGATAATGCCTCAGGCGTGCGGCTGCGGCAACGAAAGCCTCGCAAGACTAATTATGGCAGATCTGGGGGTTCGGGGCGATGGAGGTGAGGCAGGGCGTGGAGTGGGTAACGCGAGGTGGCTTGCGGCTGCTGGCGGCAGTCAGGGCACACCGGCTCCCCCAGATCGGTCCCCCACCTACACTGACAAACCCAAACAAGGCTGTAAAATGTCACTCTGCGCCTCCAACTTTTCCAGGGCAGATAGCAATAAATCAGAATTTATTCTCCTCAACAGGAGTCCTACAGGCCCATAAAAAGGACGGAATTCATTTTCATTTTTTTCTCTTACTTTTAACCATCCTTTTAGAGGCTGAAATGATAGGTTAAAATTTTCTCTCCAGTGGCACCATCTGAATGTTTTCTTTAGTGTTTCAGAGCTCGCTGATTCCAGTGGCCAGAAGCTCTCAAGATATTTATGAAATAAGGCGTCGCCTCTCGGCATCCTACCGAACCTACGCTTCTTCACATTTTTGTTAGTGCGTGTTACATTTCTCGCTGCATTTCTGTTAAATAGTCTCCCCAGCGCTTGGACAAGTCCTGGACAAATCTGGTAGAACCCAGGGTAGAATTGGATGGTGGTGATGATTCTTGCTGGTCCAGCTGCCCCAGATTTTGAACCAGCTCACATTTCCCATATCGCAACATTTCTTCCTGACTTACAAAGACAGTTCGAATACTAGATCAGCTCAGAAAGTTCATTCTACATGTCTCACTTTCCTACAAGGAAATCTATGCCCTACTCATATAACTGGGTAGTTATGGAGTTCAAAGGCAAAAAGTGTTTCTCACGTAACCGGATTATTTTTAGTGTACTATTGCAATCTCTCCTCCAGTTCTCCCAGGAGTAACACTTCTTGATCTTGGAGAAACGTACAGCAGTGGGATTTGGATCATCTAAATGGTGTAAATTGTCCAGAGAGTCTTAAAATGTGTTCTGAAAAGACGCTAGGCATGGCGGTCAGCAGTGCTCTTCCTAATTATTTCAAAACCTCTGCCTTTGGGGTCCATGTTAGGATTACATTTCCCACCTTCTTGTGTTTGAACGGGACCATCCGCCTAGTCCTCCGTGATTACTTGTGATCAGAAGTGCTCTGAGTCACCTCTGGTTGAAGGCATTCGTGGGTCACTATGTGTCGGAGACTTTTCAGAGCCTTCTCTGAACTGGCCCACTTTACACACCTGCTGTTTTTCCCGGTTTGATCCATGAGTGACTTCAAGGAAGACAACGCTCCTGCTTCTCCTTGAGGGCCTGCTGGGCAGGGGGCATGAGCTGGAAACGAACCTTTGCTGAAATAAACCAATGAGAGCCGGGGGGCTCTTTGTTGCCTCAGGATAACCTTGCCCCTCCCGACTGTTGGCCTAGTTCACAGGGACTGCAGTGCCGGGGATGTGCAAAAAAGGATGTGAGACCAAACTGGTTTGGGGAAAGTTAGTTCAGACAAAATTAAATAATCTACCTGGGCAGTTTCAGATTCACTAAGATTCACTGAAGCTTCACAAGCCTGTTGTAAAGAAATGAAAACATCCTCAATATAGTATTCTCTATTTGAAACTCATCCCAAAGGCCTTACCTTCCGAGAAATGCATGTCAACTCTTCACCATGCTAGCAGGCTCCATCCTCATCGGAGGGCTCCCTGTAAACCAGTTTCTCTGAGGGAAGTCAATGAATATCTTTTCCTCTTGAGTTTCAAAGGCAAGTGTGTGATATTTTGCACGTGAAAGAGGTGTTATTCTCTAGAAGATGATATATTTTCTAAAAAGGTAGATTTTCATATTTTCCTGGCTCACTAATTTCTGTTCTCTTCCTGATCAAGAAAACACACTTCGTTTATGAGAAAAATACTACCATACATGTTACAAAGAAAAGCCAGCACACCAAAGAAAGTAAATGCTGCTAAACACTGGCTGATTGAAATATCATTCATTACTTCCAAACAGAACTCACTTTATGCGTGTGCACACACACACAAAACATAACGTTGCATGTGCAGAAAAAATTCTGCCCTCATAACCTTTCCATAGTTGCTTTTATGTTCCCTTGTCTGGCAGTGTTTTTGCTGCCCTTGGGACACTGGAACCTCTATTGTGCTGAAAGCTGAGGTGACTCCTCACAGTCAAAGTCAGTGACGAGGCTTCTTTCCGGGACTCTCTTCTGATGTGGGATGGTTTATAGATGCCAACGTAACAAAGCATTCTGTCCCTCAGTGGTGTGCTGCACTTGGAGAAGGTAATCAGAACTTCCTTCTCAAAATGTTCACCTTGATGCAAATGGAAGACATTCTTTTTCCAGAGACTCCAGCTTCTGTTTTCTCAAAGTCACCTTGCATTGCTGGAGCTAATTTGGTCTTGAAAAGTAACCACTTAGGTGAAGAACTGGAGTGTTTCCAAGCCTTAGGCTGCAGGTGGCTGAGATAAAAGTCAATCCCAAGCTGTTAGAAAAAGAAAGGGAGGCAGAGGAGGAGGGAAAAGTAAAAGGAAGAAAAAATGAAGTGGAAGGAAGGTGGTCGGAAGGGAAGAAGGAAGGAAGAAGGGGAGAAGCGACTTCTGCAGACTCCGCACTCGTTCACTCTCTGAGTTGACATGCGAGCAGCCCAGAGCTTCTCAGCTAATACACACATTTAGAGATTCCGTCTGCACGTGTCTCCATTCCTACAGCCCATTCTGCCTAGCTAAAACAACATCTTTTTTTTCCCCCGAAAATCTGTTTCCTTCTTACATAGTCCAAATGTTAGAATGTGGTTTGAATTCTTTTTTGAACATTAATTTAAACAGTATGGGAATAGATCAGCCCTTATACGTCTAAATAAAACTTCCTTTGACATATATAATATGGTGTGCTTATTTGGAGGCTAATGGAGTTGGAAAGAAAAAGTGGGAAAGAGTTAAATACAGAAAAGAGTAAAGCTTTGTGGAAGTTTTTCTTATAAAAATTTAATTGCTGTGTATTTTTTTTTCTCATCCAGGCTTTTTAGCAGAAATTTGCAACAAAGCTTTACACTGGATTTTAGACCAGCATTCCAAATTTCTGATATTTTGACCTGAGTAGAAAAAAATGCAAATAACATAGTGCCACTTAGTGGAAAGGGGAAAAAAATGTGGATGAGAAAGAGTATCAACAGGCTCCAGATCATTGTCTGGAATTAGAGATACAAGTCATGCTTGACATTCAGATGCTAGGTCTGTTGATGGCTTTCAATCACGCGAAGCTTCTGCCACAATAATAAGTAAATTGAGTCACTTGCCATCACAACAAACATTTCCAAAAAGAGCACGGAGGAATCCATTCCACACCGACAGTTGAGAAACATTATAAACTCTATTTGCTCAAGGAGAGGGATTTTATGACTTCTTAAGGTGAGACAGTCTCATAAACTGTATAACGGGTTGGTAGCGATGTGAATTATAATCACTTCTTCTCTTGGGCTCTATAGCATGGGTGTTTTCTCTACTTTAAGGTGGAAGTCACATCCTTAGAAAAGCTGGTGGAGCATTCATGTGCAAAGATTTTTAAGGACCTTGAAAACACCAGTACTGGGGTAAGACCTCTCTCTCCAGTTTCCAGTGGTCAGGAGCCAGGCTACCAACCGAGTTTGCACGCTGAAAGTTTAATTTCAATTAACAATTAAAGTCACTAATAGGAAGCTTTTTGTACCTCTTGTCGCATTATTCTTGGGGGTGAATTTTGTAACACCTTGCGCTCTCTGTGCACCGATTAAAGACACTCATCAGCCATCAAGCTATCAAGCAGCATTGCATTATTTCAATAGTTTGCGAAAGTCACAGCACACGTGGACGAGTGTGCCTCCTCTATTTGTGTGTGTATAACTGGACACCCGGTAAAGAGCATGGGGCGCGCTTTCCTCTTCTACGCCCACCTGTTCTGTTGAGTCAGAGCTTATCTCTCCAGCTCTGAAGTGCTCTGAAAGTCTGTTCCTCCAACCACCTTTCAGATTCCCAATACTTACAAAAAGCTACCTTTGGATACTAGATTCTTTTGACAACCCGCCCCCCAGGGTTCCCACTTTAGCCATCACCTAAGCAACTAGAAGGAAGATATATTCAAAAGTCTATGCCTTCCACCGGGTCCAGTTGTGGTCTTTCCAGGATTGGGCTGCCGGATGCAAACGGGCACACTGAAGGTTTCCAGAAAG
>SJYC01080315.1:0-11002 GCA_006408675.1 Madoqua kirkii | reverse complement strand
AAAAAAAAAATGTTCCTACATTACCTACAGTGTTGTTAATGTAACTTTCTATTTACATAATATGCAAAAAATGCTGTCTGCAAACTGCAGTAATCTATATGGAATGAGGACAAAAGATACTGATTTCTCTAAAATGTTCTTGTTAAGGAATAATCAAGAAGTTAGAACCTCTAATCTTGCAGTCAAAGCAGAAGTTTGAGGGATTTTTTTCTCTCTCTTTTTTTTTTTTTTTCACTTTGCTCGTGTATATATATTCACATGCACAGACGTGTACAGACAGATTTACAGATATCAAATATGTCGTCTTTAACATTCAGAAACTAAATTAAACTGCAAAGAAAAAGTTAAAGTTCCCAGGAAAGGAAACATTTATTCACTTTTGGTTTAGCCTTAAGCACTTCCAGCAAGTTTGCTCTGATGTCGAAGGAAAAGTGAAGGCTGTGTGTGTGTGAGTGTGTGTGTGTGTGTGTGTCTGTGTGTGAGAGTGTGTGTGTTCCTGGAAGAAGACGAGAAGCAGGAGTGGGTAGATTCGAAGAGTGGGGCGGGAGGAGAGAGGAGGACAGGGGAAGCAGAGAGGGAGGCAGAGAGCAAAGGAGAAGAGACGACAGGCTGTAGTTAACTGGGCTGCAGTGGAATAATGGGGAGAGAAAAAAGAGAGAGAAGGAAGGAGGGAAGAGGAAGACATTTTCAGATGTACTCTCTACTCCAGATCTCTGCACCCTCCAGTTCATCAGCTTGAGGTATATTTTGCAGTGAGTTGAGCCAAAGGAAGCTCTTGGAGAAGGAAATTCCAAGAGCAATGCTATCTAGGAAAATGTCCAGCTGCCTCCTGATCTTGTCTTCCATGAACATCATGGAGAGAAATGCTTTCGAGTGCAACACAGCACCAAACAAGCCAAGGACACCTAGATGAAAACTCAGCACCTGGAGTTTCATTTGCAGACAAGTCAGCAAGGACACCCTCCCACTGGGACCACTTTGGAAACAGCTGCCTACTATACCAACATGAACTTCCCAGAGCAGAAGCTCAGAATTCAATGAACGGACAGTCTTGAAAAACCACTGAATATTTTACTGAGCTCTGAGTCTTCGGAGTCCAAAGATACGCTAAATTCACGTGTGAAAATGGGAATCATCGAAAGGTTTCAGACTGGCGAATGCATATTGTAGGACTTAGTTTGCTGCTAGATCTTCGCTCGGAGTTTAGCATGAAAGTTGAAAGTGTTAGTCACTCGGTTGGGTCCAACTCTTTGCAGCCCCATGGACTGTAGCCCACCAGGCTCCTCTGTCCATGGGAGTCTCCAGGCAAGAATGCTGGAGAGGGTTGCCATGCCCTCCTCCAGGGGATCTTCCCCACCCAGGGACTGAGCCAGTGTCTCTTATATCTCCTGCACTGGCAAGTGGGTTCCTTACAACTGGGGCCCCCTGGGAAGCCCTACTGGGTATGTGATGTATGTTTAAGTCTCTTCGAATCAAATTTGAAAAGAGCACTGAATTAGGTAAGGTTTAAATTAGTAAAGTTTAAAAGTTAGTAATGCATTTAGAAGGTGGGACAATGGAATTATTTAAAGGGAAAAAAGACTTCCAATTTAAGCATTATTTATAGAAAAAAAATAAGCTAAACAAAAAATGTATTCTCTTGCCATTTGGATTGGAGCAAATAGAAAATACAAGTAATTGGGAGAATATGCCCAACTATGACACACTTGGTTGGATAACTAGTGTAAATCATCAGAGCTCTATGTTTGCCTGAACTGCAGGCAACTGGTTTAGTTGGATGGTTGAGTGACTCAATCACACGTTTGAAATTCAATACTTACAGAAATGATGGCCAGAAAATGGCCTCATCTTGGGTTAAAGTCCAAAGCTGGGTTCTGGGGGAAGTGTAAGGCAGAAATGCTGGAATAGCGCCGATGCAGTGATGAGGGATTGGTCAGAGAGGGACACACAAGCCTTCTCAAGAGAGCTGGGAGGAAATGGCCGAGCTGGGAAGCCCTGGAGAGATGAGACTGGAAAGTGACGTGATCTGTCCTAAGAAAGGGCCAGAGATAGCACAGAAGGCGGAGATAAGCAACTCTGGCACATATCTAGTTATTTACAGGGAAACCACAGAAGACCAAGCTTAAAGATCATGGCATCCGGTGCTATCTAGGAAAATGTCCAGCTGCCTCCTGATCTTGTCTTCCATGAACATCATGGAGAGAAATGCTTTCGAGTGCAACACAGCACCAAACAAGCCAAGGACACCTAGATGAAAACTCAGCACCTGGAGTTTCATTTGCAGACAAGTCAGCAAGGACACCCTCCCACTGGGACCACTTTGGAAACAGCTGCCTACTATACCAACATGAACTTCCCAGAGCAGAAGCTCAGAATTCAATGAACGGACAGTCTTGAAAAACCACTGAATATTTTACTGAGCTCTGAGTCTTCGGAGTCCAAAGATACGCTAAATTCACGTGTGAAAATGGGAATCATCGAAAGGTTTCAGACTGGCGAATGCATATTGTAGGACTTAGTTTGCTGCTAGATCTTCGCTCGGAGTTTAGCATGAAAGTTGAAAGTGTTAGTCACTCGGTTGGGTCCAACTCTTTGCAGCCCCATGGACTGTAGCCCACCAGGCTCCTCTGTCCATGGGAGTCTCCAGGCAAGAATGCTGGAGAGGGTTGCCATGCCCTCCTCCAGGGGATCTTCCCCACCCAGGGACTGAGCCAGTGTCTCTTATATCTCCTGCACTGGCAAGTGGGTTCCTTACAACTGGGGCCCCCTGGGAAGCCCTACTGGGTATGTGATGTATGTTTAAGTCTCTTCGAATCAAATTTGAAAAGAGCACTGAATTAGGTAAGGTTTAAATTAGTAAAGTTTAAAAGTTAGTAATGCATTTAGAAGGTGGGACAATGGAATTATTTAAAGGGAAAAAAGACTTCCAATTTAAGCATTATTTATAGAAAAAAAATAAGCTAAACAAAAAATGTATTCTCTTGCCATTTGGATTGGAGCAAATAGAAAATACAAGTAATTGGGAGAATATGCCCAACTATGACACACTTGGTTGGATAACTAGTGTAAATCATCAGAGCTCTATGTTTGCCTGAACTGCAGGCAACTGGTTTAGTTGGATGGTTGAGTGACTCAATCACACGTTTGAAATTCAATACTTACAGAAATGATGGCCAGAAAATGGCCTCATCTTGGGTTAAAGTCCAAAGCTGGGTTCTGGGGGAAGTGTAAGGCAGAAATGCTGGAATAGCGCCGATGCAGTGATGAGGGATTGGTCAGAGAGGGACACACAAGCCTTCTCAAGAGAGCTGGGAGGAAATGGCCGAGCTGGGAAGCCCTGGAGAGATGAGACTGGAAAGTGACGTGATCTGTCCTAAGAAAGGGCCAGAGATAGCACAGAAGGCGGAGATAAGCAACTCTGGCACATATCTAGTTATTTACAGGGAAACCACAGAAGACCAAGCTTAAAGATCATGGCATCCGGTCCCATCACTTCACGGGAAATAGATGGGAAAACAGTGGAAATAGTGTCAGACTTTATGATTTGGGGCTCCCAAATCACTGCAGATGGTGACTGCAGCCATGAAATTAAAAGACGCTTACTCCTTGGAAGGAAAGTTATGACCAACCTAGACAGTATATTCAAAGGCAGAGACATGAATTTGCCAACAAAGGTCCGTCTAGTCAAGGCTATGGTTTTTCCTGTGATCATGTATGGATGTGAGAGTTGGACTGTGAAGAAGGCTGAGCGCCGAAGACTTGATGCTTTTGAACTGTAGTGTTGGAGAAGACTCTTGAGAGTCCCTTGGACTGCAAGGAGATCCAACCAGTCCATTCTAAAGGAGATCAATCCTAGATGTTCATTGTAAGGACTGATGCTAAAGCTAAAGCTCCAGTACTTTGGCCACTTGATGCAAAGAGTTGACTCACTGGAAAAGACCCTGATGCTGGGAGGGATTGGGGGCAGGAAGAGAAGAGGATGACAGAGGATGAGATGGCTGGATGGCATCACTGACTCGATGGACATGAGTTTGAGTAAGCTCCGTAAGTTGGTGATGGACAGGGAGGCCTGGTGTGCTGTGGTTCATGGGGTCACAAAGAGTCAGACACGACTGAACTGAGCTGAACTGAATAGTTGATCTACAATGTTGTATTAGTTTCAGATGCACGTCAAAGTGATTCAGTCATACATATACATGTATCCATTCTTTTTCAAATTCTTTCCAGTAAGGTTATTCCAGAATATTGAATAGAGTTCTCTGCGCTATGCAGTAGGTCCTTGTTGGATATCTATTTTATATTTGGTAGTGTGTATATGTCTTACTGCTTCTTAAGGCCCTGACTCACTTCAGGTATAATTTCTTCCTAACCTTTTGGCTGAGTGTTCTTGATATTGATCACTGACCCAAGTAATGACAACTTTAAATTTCTTCTCTTTTGTTTTCCAGCAACTGGGCTCAGTTCGCTTGACAGGCTCTGCATTTCTCCTTCCTCTGCCTCTGTGTTTCTGAGCAGTGAGTCCTGTTTAAGTTCTGAAAACCCCCAAAGCTACTTCCAGCTATGGCAGAAGCTCCCAGGCAAGAATTCTGACCTAAAGGAAAGTAGATTTAACCCTAAACAGCAACAAACTCCTTCCACCCAACCAAAGTAGCAACTAAAGGCCATCCAATAGGCTCTTGTCTTTAAAATTTTTTATCGATTCCAGTCAATGACAAAAGTTAACAGTTGGTTTACTCAGAGATATTAATGCTTAAGTTTGGAGGTGATAAGTCAATTGTAACTCTCAGAATGCCATCATGGGGGTAGTATTTTTTTATATGGGACATACAGTTTGGGGATATATACCTGAAAAGGTACATTACAAAGGAAGACCTTCTATAAATATAGTATTTCTATAAAATGAAGTAAAATCTAAGGTGTAGATATCAAGAAGGGACAATTTTTACATTCATTAACTGCTTTCTTGTTGATATTTCTGTTGTCAACTCTAATAACATATTTATTTGAACCAAGTTATCCTTCTTTCATTAGACACACAGGTAATTATCATTTATCAATAAGATATTTGAATCTCTAAGGTAAAAGAAATTGTTTTAATGATAGCTAATGAGTTGGGATATTTTCATGTGGCAAACAATATCATCTCTCAAAATAGCTTCTGAAGCAATGACCAACATTGTCCTCAGGACACCGTGGCTACTGCAAAATTAAAAAAGAAACCGACAATAATAAGCTCATGGGCTTCTAAGGAGATGTGATTCCAAGGCAAACAGATAATAGTATTAAGAAAATGAATACCTAGTAGTATTAAGAGCTCGTAATTTTGAGCATCATATTCCAAGACACTGATCCAAAGTAAAGTTGCAAAAAGATTTGTGATCAATTAGTTATGGCCACCAAGCCCGGAGGAGACGGCAGTCACAGCAGCTGGGCAGAAGAGTCAGAAACGAAGCAAAAATGGACCAAGGGCTTAGAGAGGCCCTGGAAGAGAGGCTGCACTCTCGGTTTCCCCCCTAAGAACATGCTGCAATCTCAGCAGATAGCTGGGAGAACAGCAGCTGAACACTGGAGTGCCATGACACCCCGTGTTCCCCTGGAATTTAGATATTGACCATGAAAAATAAGAATGGAAGGAGAAAGACTTACCACTGAGTGGCTTCAAACCTACGTGGACTGATTCATCACTTTTCAGTTTGGGGAGACTTCACTTAAAGGCTTCTATCTCCAGTTTGTTTTATATTAAAATCAGAAGATCTGGTGACACCAGGGGATCCTTTTGGCCGCAAGTTCTTCTTCTAATGCAACTGAGCATTATCTGCTTAGTTCTCCAGTTTGCCTCAGTCTCTACTTCTCCTTAGTGTCCTGCACCTGGACGACTTTACTGCCTGAAATTACTAGCATGGAGCTCAGAGGTATTTAAGTGTCTATCTTTTGGTTTAGAGGGCAAAATGAGGAAAAGGAATTGCTCAGAAGATATATGCGTATCTGCAAAATAAAAAATTATACTTGTCAAGTTGATTTGTCAATGGATTTACCATTTCATATCCATCAGGTTCAGAGGCTATTTACATGAGAAAGAAGTCTTTTCCTGCCTGCTTTGCTTTTAGGAGGTTACCACCTGGACCCCATCCTGTGAGCCTGGGTGACATGAAACCTTAGTGCCTTATGGATACAAAAAAATTACATACATATGTATATGCAGATGTGTATGTATATATTTATGTGTGTATATGTGTGTGCATTTATGTGTGTATATGTGCATGTATGTGTGTATTTATGTGTGTTTATGTGTGTAACCCTGGGATGTCTTTGGAAGGAATGATGCTGAAGCTGAAGTTCCAGTACTTTGGCCACCTCATGAGAAGAGTTAACTCATTGGAAAAGACTCTGATGCTGGGAGGGATTGGGGGCAGGAGGAGAAGGGGATGACAGACGATGAGATGGCTGGATGGCATCACGGACTCGATGGACGAGAGTCTGAGTGAACTCCGGGAGATGGTGATGGACAGGGAGGCCTGGTGTGCTGCGATTTGTGGGGCTGCAAAGAGTTGGACATGACTGAGTGACTAAACTGAACTGAACTGATGTGTGTATATGAAATAATACCTCTAGCACCCAGCAAGTTTGTCAGTATCTTCCTGTCACTAAGCTCAGCTAGAGAAGACCAAACTCTCAAGTTACAATTATGCAAACAAAACTGGTTTCTTGTTAATTTCGTAGATACCAGGTTTGCATACAGCATTAGCCATTTTCCTGTACATTTCCATTAGTAATGTCTTTGCTGATTAGTTTTTTCTAAATTAGCATGTTTATCCATTAGCATATCAATATTGCTGCCAACCATCCTCTTAATTTTTAGTTTTCTTGTTGCAACAAAATTTTTTTTTTGCCAATAAAAGCAGGCATTTCTTAAAGCCTTAATTAACTCCAGCACAATTCCTTTTTCCTTCTTTAATAATAGTGTGTAATATTTACTAAGATTATAGATTTTGCCTTATTCAAAACCACCACTCACTCGAATAAGCAAAAATCTTCACATTTTCGGGTTTGGCATTAACACAGTCTCCTCTTGTAAAGAGAGTTTCCCTGATTTCTGGAATGCTTTGGAAATGCTATAAATTTTCAAGATAAGCATCAGTGAAACTTCAAGGAGACAGATTCTAAAAATGTGAGAATTTTTCTGAGTGATTATTGAAATAAGGGGGATTTTAGCAATCATGTAAAAGGGGAAAGATGACCATCCAAACTTAAATTTACTGGGCAGTCTCTTTATCTGTCTTATCTCACCACAAGTAAGCAGAATTCTGGCTGACACATAGCTTTGATGTGTGCAATTATATAAATTTAAAGTCATCTCCATAGAAAAAGTAATACTATGTTGAACAAAGTACACAGGAAGCAAGCTAAAATTTATGGTTTGTGAAAGACTCCTGTCTGCACTGTTATTCAAGGTAGGTAGGTATTTTGACTACAATAATTAAATATCTGCAATAGTTTTCTGCTGAGTCTGAGGAGACTGTTAAAGTTATGCTTACCCAATCCTAAGCACTGTCTTATTAAGGTAAGTGCTAGTAATTATAAATCTTTATGTTTAAGTGTAGGGCTTTTTTCATACCTTTCTGGTGATTAAGAAGGAAAAACTATGAAGAATTTGATGATGTTGATGAGTGTATCTCACATACTGTTTGTGGGCGTGTAGATTGTCACTCTCTTTCTGGAGGGCAATTTGGCAAAATCTTTCAAATGAGAATACCTTTTGACTTAAAAGTTTCACTTGTGAGAATTATTCCTAAGGAAATAATTAGAGAAGAAGGCAAAGATGAATGTGCAAAGACATTTGTAATAGTGGGGAGACAAAAAATAGTACCCATCAATAGAAGAAAAGTTATATTTTGAAAATTCAAATAATGGAATATTAGGAAGCCATAAAAATGGAATGCATTAATCTCTATACACAGTTAACATGAAAAAAATTAGTATTTAATGCTTAAAGTTTAAGATGAGTTACAGAATAATATACATAATATAATATGCATACATATTTATATTTATATATGTAAGTGGGAAAGACTGGAAGCTATAAACTAAGCCATTAAAATTGTTGCTCTCTGCTATTCCAGTTATGAAGGCATATTCGCTTTCTACTATATTTACTTCACTGTTATTTAAAGTTTTCACCATCAGCAAGGTTTGGCCAGGAACAGTCTATATGATAGATGTGTGCATGCATGTAGTAAGTAAATAGCATAAAGACAGCACTCAGCTGTGTCCAGCTCCTTCGATCCCTTGAGCTCTAGCGTGCCAGGCTCCTCTGTCTCTGGGATTCTCCAGCCAAGAATACTGGAGCGGGTTGCCATTTCCTTCTCCCGGGATGCATGCCTGCAGGCATGTGTATTTTTTTGGTATTGTGCTGCAACCTTCAAACACTCACTTTTCATTTTTCACCTTTATTCCCCTTTTGAGAAAGTTCTTTCCATGACCCTCTTGGCTAAGAGAGCAGTCTCCACCCTCATAAATGTATTGAAGAAGCCAGATCTTGCTTTAAACCCAGAACAATAAGACACACACATGCCACTCTTTCTCCCGAGCTTTGACGTGAGAGAGTGACTCAAAGGCAGGGGAGGAAGTAGCTGTAGGGGAAGAGAGGGCGTGAAACCCAACCGCTCCCCTGATGTGACTCCAGCTCCTCAATACTCGGCCAGGTCTCACTGCGCTTTTAGCTCAGCTCCCTTTGCCTTTAGGTGGGCAAGAGTCTACTTCTCACTGATACGCATGCTTGCTTTATGAATAAGAGGCCAAAACTATGTTTCTATATATTCAATGCTGCTTAGAAAAAGCCAAAACAATGAGGACAAAAGCAAGAAGAAGAAAAAGAAGGGAAAAAGCCCCTGTAGAGCCACATAAGCTCAGTGTGGAGCAACCTAGTCAGTCATGATAGGGACCAAAAAGCAGGAGTAAGGATAAAGGTCAGAGTGTGTGTGTGATCAGGAGACCTGATTAGCATAATCAGTATGTGTCCAGGAGAAGTTCACCTCTGTGTTTTGCTTTTCATAAAATAAAACAAGGGCTTTTAATATTAAGAGTTTAATTCTTAGTGTTCACCGCAGACTTATTGAACTATGAGTCCCCTGGGGAGGCCTGGTTAATTTATTTCATATGAAACAGGTATCTTCTGTATCAGAAAGTATTAGATATTATTCCTTCTTGAATTGCTAAACTATCCAGTCTTGTTTCTTTCCCTTACGAAGATTAGATTCATAGAGTCACAAATAACAATAGGCCAATAAAGAATACTGGAATAATTTATATCGTGACTTTCCCTATGCTAAAGACATCGGTGTTCCCTTCTGAAAACCTGAATAATTCAAGTAAAGGTATTCTTTAAACTTTCCCAGTATTCATATCTAAGAACATAAAATATTTTCACAATACAAGTACATTTACCAAGAGCAAATGTTTAAACAAAAGAACCAGGGTTCTTAATGAAACACCCTCAGGAAAATGTTTAAACTTTGCCCTTAAGTTTACTTTGTTCACTAATAGGATTCTATTTCAAGGAGAGAGTAGGAAGGGTAAGTTCAATATGTTAATAAGAAAAAAGTAATAATATTTAATTAATTCTGGCTGAACACACATGGTTTAATATACTTGGCAATATCATTCCATCACATGATATGATAATTTAATGGAACTTTTTTATTTAAATTGCTGGCAAGTTTATGAAATTATAAAGCAAATAGGCCATGCACTTGGGTGTAATTGACTGTATAAATGTGTTTTATACTATACTGTTGGCAAATTAGCCAATCCCTGTCACGGAATCAATTATTATCTAGCTGAATCCCACAAACACAATAGCAGAAATATTGCATTTAGACAAAAAACACCACGACTGTTAATCTTGCATTGTGCATCTTAAAGCAAGGCGATAAACATTTATATACTGGATAATCGTCTTAAGATAATGCCTCTGCCGAATGATGTACAGTTAAAGATTCCTTGTTTTTGGAGACAGTCGTGGGGTTTTTATTTGCGCTGGCTTCTCCCAATCAGTGAAGAGGATAATAGAAGATTCGGTAGTTCAAGTCCAGCAGGAGGTCAGGCATTTGCCCTCCAGTGAAGAGAGCCCTTAGCACGGTGGCTGCATCCCTGGCTCAGGCTTCAGCAATAACCGCAGCGCCGCGCACTGAGGAGCTCTGCAGCGCTCCAAGCGCCCGCGCGCTTTTCTCGACCTTTCGGAGGGAAACACCGCGCTGCAGAAGAGCCGAAGGGGAACCTGTCTCCTCAGCGTCCAGTCTAGCTGAGGAGCAAAGGGCAGGTTCCCAGGCGCTTCTGTCCTCTCCCGTCGCCTCTGCCATGTTCCCGGCACAGGCTGCTGGGGGCTGCTTGCTGGAGGAACCCTCCAGGCAGCTGCTTCGGTTCTGAAGTTCTCAGAGCTGCAGCGGGCTCCTGAGAGAACGCTTTCAGAGCGGAATCTGATGAGGCGCAGAGTACCTTCTCCT
This sequence comes from Madoqua kirkii, assembly GCA_006408675.1. Classification (NCBI taxonomy): domain Eukaryota; kingdom Metazoa; phylum Chordata; class Mammalia; order Artiodactyla; family Bovidae; genus Madoqua; species Madoqua kirkii. The sequence goes on along the minus strand of SJYC01080315.1, from coordinate 500 downwards.
GGCTACTCGTATTTACACTTCCTAAGGAGTGGATGGGGTCTCCTTTTTTTCCCATTTGCCTGATGAGAAAACGGAGACTTAGAGTCTCAGAGAGATTTCTATTCGATGACACTTTCAGAAAGTGGCAGAGTGTGGACCTCCATCCCACATGGGCTAATTCAAGTCCTTTGTTCTTTCCACAAAGAATTCTAAACAGCAAGACCCTCTTCGTGTGGATGATAAGAAACCAAGTCTGGAGAAATACTGCCGTCCTGCCTTAGCAGGAACCTAGTAGGCATATCCTTTACAAGGGCATTTTTCTCCTTAAGGAGAGTGCATCTGTTTATTTTTCACATTTCAGAAGGAGGTAGATGTCTTTAAATACCCAGCTGAAGAGTGCTGTCTCTTGACACTATTGTGGTGTTTCCTGCCGTGTATCACCGTGAATCACTCATGGTTACACACCTGTCTCCCATCCTGAACCTCCCTCCCCAACCACCCCCCACCCCCATCCCTCCGGG
>SJYC01080314.1:0-60098 GCA_006408675.1 Madoqua kirkii | reverse complement strand
GTTTGGACATGCCTTTCTTCTGGAAGCTCTCTCTCCCCCTAAGATTTTCTTATTTATTTTCTTTAGGATGTTGGCGCCTATTTGAATCACTTTCCCCCTTGCTCCATTTTCTTTCTCCTCTTTATCTTTGAATTTCCTCCGAGCCTTAATCTCACTACTGCTGTAGTAGCCAAGCTACATTGTTTGGAGAGCCATGCCTCCCAGCAACTTACTTTACAGGCACTGAAGTGGGAGAATACAAGAGGGAAAAGAAGATCTTGCCTTGAACTACTGGATTTTCCTTTCTGTTTGGCCCTGTGTGTGGGAATTCAACTAATATGGGACAAGACTGAAAAGCATCATATAAATGAGCTTTGCCTCCCAGCTACAATTATATTTAGTATAAGTGAATGCGTTTTTAAAAATGTAATAGTTTTTACCAAGAGATTCATCCATTTTAGGATACCAAGGAGTCAATAAGATCTGAAAATCTGCAGAGGTCTTTCCTTACAAGATGTTTCAGAAAATAAATATTTGTTGAACGGCAGAAGGCTCACTTTTGGCCCAAGATCACTTTCTATTCCTCACTTCAGGAAGGAATGGGAGACTCTGAGATGTGCCTGTGATTTTTCTAACAAAACAAAGGTAGCTCTTGAGAAATTTCAGAATACTCAGAGATGATAAAACAGATTTTCTCACATACACATTAGTTTAAAGGTTTATATCAAACTTACACCAACTGTAAATTTTAATTTCTACACCCTTCTGAATATCCTTTCTACAGCCACTCAATGAAAGTGATTTTTTTTTTCATTTACTTTGCCCCCAGCCTGCAAAACTCTGAATTATAATAAAAAGAAGGGCAGCCAATTTTACCCCCTCATCAAGCAACATATCATATTTGGAGAAGAGGACAAGAGTCATTTTCCCTTGAAATATCAAGATGAGTTGTGGTCATGTGGATTAAAACCTGCTTTGACCACAGAACTTTTGTCTCTTTTTGGGGGGATGGAATTCAGACATTCAACAGATGCTCACTGATTTATTAAGGACCTTTAATACGTGAAGCGTTCAGGTCCTGCAACAATGTTTTTCTGTGAGACACTGACTAGATTCATGACAGAGTGTCTAACCCGCAAATCTACCGTGTGTTTGTACAGACGTGTGTACATGTACAGACGTTCATACTTTTCTAACAACCTGCTGGGAGCCTTCCACTGGATGTCTCAAAGTCAGTCCAGTTCTAACTACTCCACAGATGCAAATAATTCCCATAGTCCCTAAAACTGGCTCCTCTTTTCCTACATCCTCACTGGGGAAACATACCTAACCAGTGTAGCCATTTGCCTAATTTAGAGACCCAGTCTAGAAATTTAAAAGTCATCTTGAATCCCTCCAATTCTTTGGCCACCTGACGCAAAGAACTGGCTCATTTGAACAGACCCTGATGCTGGGAAAGATTGAGGGCAGGAGGAGAAGGGGACGACAGAGGATGAGATGGTTGGATGGCGTCACTGACTCAATAGACAAGAGTTTGAGTGAACTCCAGGAGTTGGTGATGGACAGGGAGGCCTGGCGTGCTGCAGTCCATGGGGTCACAGAGAGGTAGACGTGACTGAGCGACTGAACTGAACTGAACTGAATCCCTTTATACGAATCAGAGAACTCACCAGTCACTGAATCCTCAAGGCCTCCCTAGGGTGCCTCAGCCACGCCTCTCAGTTTCAGCAGCTGCTCTTCCAACATTTACTATTTTTTCACGCCTAGCAGTGCAAGCGGTCCCCTAACGCAAGGCAGCAAATCTGACACTTTCTCAACTCATGCTCCACAGTCACTGCTTTTTAACTGCAAAACTAGTCTTAAATGTCATTCTGCTTCCAGACTCTTACAGCATTCTCCTCTCTGACGGGATGCCGTCTTGGCTCCTTCGCGTGGGGACAAGTTCCCCGTGACCTTGCCCAAGGAGCACTCCACCCTCGTCTCCAGCACACCTCCACACTCAAGCTGCTTCCATCATACCTGACAAGACTTTGCACGGGGAAACAAGACTCTCACTTACTTCCTTGACTAAGAGTGTGACTTTTTAAAGAAATGAATTCCATAGAAAACAAAGTACTCATGTATTGTGAGTAGCTAATCATATTAGATACTTTCTAGGGATGTGGTGAAGATTAAGTTAACACAAGAGTAATGCTTGGTCAGGCTCTGGCACATGGTAGGTTTGCAAGAAAACTTAGCTATTATCGTTATTATGAGGCTCTGAGTGCTCCCCCTCATCCTCCTGGAGAAATCTCATTCTGAAAGACTGCCTTCTTTGGGAACCCATCTGTGACTTGGCAGAGGGAGGGCCTCTTTCTCTGTATACCAAGAGGGCTTTATCCATTTACCTAGTATAGATCTGCCTGATATAAAATTAAATATTGGATTCAGTGTTTGCTTCCTCCATTAAAACTTCACGTTATTAAGAGCCAACATGAGACCCTTCATATTATTAAGACCCTCTCAGAAAGCTAGCCAGGTGCCAGCCATTTAGCAGAGGTAGAACCGTGATGGCTGACAGAATGAAAGCATATACTACATGGTATTGGAAAGCCAAGAGAACTGTTCCGGGATCTACCTGAGAACTTAAGGGGTCTTTAGAATTTTAAACAAATTCTGATAATCTGTTTCCGCCCTAAAGAGATCTTGTCCTAGGCCACTGATCAGCAGAATTCTTCATTCCTGGGCATCTTCCACAGATGAGATGGAAGACTCATCTATTCTATTGTGTTCTAATTACACTTATAAGAGGGATAGACTGGGTGGGGGAGAAGTACTTTATATTGCTCTTTGTTACATACATTTGCTGAGTTTGAGGTATAGTATGTTTGTGCTAGTAAAATTCAGAAAATGTTTCATTCATTTGCTGTAATTCATGCCAGAGACCTGCCAAAAGAATATAGATATGCATCAGAAGTGTGTGGTTCATTTTCCTCATATAGAAGTGATTATCTAACCCAGGAGACTCTCCCAGGGGACAGCATGATACTTAAAACAGGAGAATTTATAGCTCTTACACATATTTGCATTTTTTTTAAAAAAGCTGATCATATTTAAAAAAAAAACATTATGTGGAATATACGGGTGCCCTCAGGCCTACTGAGTTCCAATGAATCCTGCCAAATATTACAGACTGCAAAGAATTCTGACTCACCTGCAATCCTAAGCTTGATCAGTGAGTGCGGAATAACAATCTCTTGAAGGGATAGCCCCTATGAGTATAAATAATGGCCCTTGAACCCTAGGTTTTCTCCGGGACATTTCCTCCAGTGCGTTTTGCTACTTCCTGAGTGTCAGAGGCACTAGCGGCAAAGAGCTCTGCTGTGCTGTGTGTGATTAGCCGAGACCGACCCTGCGACCTCATGGACTGTGCCCGCCAGCTCCTCTGTCCATGGGATTCTCCAGGCAAGAATACCGGCATGAGTTATCATTTCCTTCTCCAGGGATCTTCCTGACCCAGGAATCAAACCCGGGTCTCCTGCACTGCACGCGGACTCTTTACCAACTGAGCTGCGAGGGAGCCCTTAGTGTGAAGAAGCCACCCACCAGTGAGGGGCTCCGGGCGCAGCAGCCCCGGACGTGGCCTGAGTCCCCTTGTAGGAGGTCAGCGTCAGCCCCCTCAGAGCTGCCAGAGCGTACACACGGCTCGGGAGACGGAAGCTTGCAGAGCACACCAGGGCCACCCCGCGGGAGACTGACCCAGGCTCGTCTGCGAGTGTCCCGGAGTCTCCGGCGGAAGTGAGGGGCGGAGGCGGCCTGATGCAGGGGTAGGGGCGTGGAGTGCGGCAGTGCCTGCATGGGACCTTCTGAAGGAGGTGCTGCTGTCTTCATCACCTCCACCATGGTTTGGTCTCAGGTCAAACAACAGGGAGGGAACACAGCCCTAACCATCAAGAGGAAATTGGATTAAACATTTACTGAGCATGGCCCCCAGTTTTCACAAAAATCAGTCTCTCCCATCAGAAAGCTTCCATAATAAGCCTCTTATCCTCAGAGGGCAGACAGACTGAAAACCACAATCGCAGCAAACTAACCTAACTGATCACATGGACCACAGCCTGTCTAGCTCAATGAAACTATGAGCCATGCCATGTAAGGCCACCCAGGACGGACGGGTCATGGTGGAGAGGTCTGACAGAACGTGGTCCACTGGAGAAGGGAGTGGCAAACCACTTCAGTATTCTTGCCTTGAGAACCCCATGATCAGTATCAAAAGGCAAAAGATAGGACACTGAAAGGTGAACTCCCCAGGTTGGCAGGTGCCCAATATGCTACTGGATAAGGGCAGAGAAATAGCGCCAGAGGAATGAAGGGACAGAGCCAAAGAGAACAATGTCCAGCTGTGGATGTGACCAGTGACGGAAGTAAAGTCTGATGCTGTAAAGAGCAATATTGCACAGGCGCCTAGAACGTTAGGTCCATGAATCAAGGCAAATTGGAAGTGGTCAAACAGTAGAGGGCAAGAGTGAACATCAACATTCTAGGAATCAGTGAAATGGACTGGAATGGGCGAATTTAACTCAGATGACCGTATCTACTCTTGTGGGCAAGAATCTCTTAGAAGAAATGGAGTAGCCATCAGAGTCAATCAAAGAGTCCAAAATGCAGTTTTTGGATGCAATCTCAAAAAGACAGAATGATCTCTGTTCGTTTCCAAGGCAAACCATTCAATAGAAAAGTTGTCCAAGTCTATGCTCTGACCAGTAATGTTGAAGAAATGAAGTTGAATGTTTCTGTGAAGACCTGTAGGACCTTTAAGAACTAACACCCCAAAAAGATGTCCTTTTCATTGTAGGGGACTGGAATGCAAAAGTAAGAAGTCAAGAGATACCTGGAGTAACAGGCAAATTTGGCCTTGGAGTACAGAATGAAGCAGGCCAAAGGCTAATAGAGTTTTGCCAAGAGAATGCACTAGTCATAGCAAACACCCTCTTCCAACCACACAAGAGATGACTCTACACATGGATATCACAAGATGGTCAATACTGAAATCAGATTGATTATATTTTTTGCAACAAAGATGGAGAAGCTCTATAGAGTCACCAAAAACAAGATAGGGAGCTGACTATGGCTCAGATCATGAACTCCTTATAGCAAAATTCAGACTTGAATTGAGAAAATAGGGGAAATTACTAGACCAACCAGTATGACCTAAGTTAAAACCCTTATGATTATGCAGTGGAAGTGATAAATAGATTCAAGGGATTAGATCTGATGGAGTGCCTAAAGAATTATGTACAGAGGTTTGAGATATTGTACAGGAGGCAGTGATCAAGATAATCTCCAAGAAAAAGAGATGCAAAAGGCACCTGAGGAGGCTTTACAAATAGCTGAGAAAAGAAGAGAAGCTAAAGGAAAAAGAGAAAAGGAAAGATATACCCATTTGAATGCAGAGTTCCAAAGAAGAGCAAGGAGACATAAAGAAGCCTTCCTCAGTGATCATTGCAAGGAAATAGAGAGAAATAATAGAATGGGAAAGACTAGAGATCTCTTCAAGAAAATTAAATATACCAAGGGAACTTTTTATGCAAAGATGGGAACAATAAAGGACAGAGATGTTATGGACCTAGCAGAAGCAGAAGATATTAAGAAGAGGGGGCAGGAATACACAGAAGAACTGTACAAAAAAGATCTTCACGACCCAGATAACCACGATACTGTGATGACTCATCTAGAGCCAGACATCCTGGAATGCGAAGTCAAGTGGGCCTGAGGAAGCATCACTAAGAGCAAAGATACTGGAGGTGATGGAATTCCAGTTGAGATACTTCAAACGCTAAAAGATGATGCTGTGAAAGTGCTGCACTCAATATACCAACACATTTGGAAAACTCAACAGCGGCCACAGGATTAGGAAAGACCAGTTTTCATTCCAATCCCAAAGAAGGGCAATGCCAAAGAAAGCTCAAATTACCACACAATTGCACTCATCTCACACCCTAACAAATTAATACTCAAAATTATCCAAGCAAGTCTTCAACAGTATGTGAATACTGGATTTAGAATTTAAAGTGAATTTAAATTCAAGTTGGGTTTAGAAAATGCAGAGGAACCAGAGATTAAATTGCCAACATCTGTTGGGTCACCGAAAGAGCAAGAGAGTTCCAGAAAAACATCTATTTCTGTTTTATTGACTATGCCAAAGCCTTTGACTTTGTGGATCACAACAAACTGTGGGAAATTCTGAAAGAGATGGGAATACCAGACCACCTTACCTGCCTCCTGAGAAATCTGTATGCAGGTCAAGAAACAACAGTTAGAACCAGACATGGAACAACAGACTGGCTCCAAATCTGGAGAGGAAAACATCAAGGCTATATATTGTCACCCTGCTTATTTAACCTATACACAGAGTACATCATGAGAAATGCTGGGCTGAATGAAGCACAAGCTGGAATCAAGGTTGCTGGGAAAAATATCAATAACCTCAGATATGCAGATGACACCACCCTTATGGGAGAAAGTGAAGAAGAACTAAAGAGCCTCTTAATGAAAGTGAAAGAGGAGGGTGGCAAAGTTGGCTTAAAACTCAGAAAACTAAGATCATTACATCCGATCCCATCACTTCATGGCAAATAGATGGGGAAACAGTGGAAAGAGTGACAGAGTTTATTTTCTTGGGCTCCAAAAATCACTGCAGATGGTGATTGCAGCCATGAGATTAAAAGATGCTTGCTCCTTAGAAGAAAAACTATGACCAACCTAGACAGCATATTAAAAAGCAGAGACATTGCTTTATTGGATAAAGTCCACATAGTCAAGGCTATGGTTTTCCCAGTATGTATGGATGTGAGTGTTGGACTATAAAGAAAGCTGAGCACTAAAGAATTGGTGCTTTTGAACTGTGGTGTTGGAGAAGACTCTTGAGTCCCTTGGACAGCAAGGAGATCAAACCAGTCTATCCTAAAGGAAATGAGTCCTGAATATTCACTGGAGGGACTGATGCTGAAGCTGAAGCTCCAATCCTTTGGCCACCTGATGTGAAGAGCTGGCTCATTAAACAAGACCCTGATGTTGGGAAAGATTTAAGGCAGAAGGAGAAGGATACAACAAAGGATGGGATGGTTGGATGGCATCACCAACTCGATGGACATGAGTTTGAGCATACTCTGGGAGTTGGTGATGGACAGAGAGGCCTGGCGTGCTGCGGTCCATGGGGTGCAAAGAGTTGCACACAACTGAACAGCTGAATTGAACTGAACTGAACCAATGCAGTAAGCGTAAGAGACAAGACATGGGAGCAACCTAAATATCCATCAGTAGAGGAATGGATAAAGAGCATGTGGTAAATGCACACAATGGAATATTACTCAGCCTTAAAAAGGAAACGCAATTGGGTTCTTTGCAGAGATGTGGATGGGCTTAGAGAATGTTATACAGAGTGAAGTTAGAAAAAGAAAGTGATGTCACTTAGTCGTGTCCGACTCTTTGTGACCCCATGGGCTGTAGCCTACCAGGCTCCTCTGTCCATGGGATTTTCCAGGGGATAGTCCTGGAGTGGATTGCCATTTCCTTCTCCAGGGGATCTTCCCAACCCAGGGATCGAACCCAGGTCTCCCCCATTGTAGACAGACGCTTTACTGTCTGAGCCACCAGTATCCTATAATAATACATATATGTTGGATCTAGAAAAATGGCACAGATGAATTTATGTGCAAAGCAGAAACAGAGGCACAGATGTAGAGACAAGAGTATGGATACCAAGAGGGAAAGCGGGTAGTAGGAGGCATCGGGAGACTGGGACTAACATATGTATACTCTTGATACCCTGTATATGAGAAGTAATGAGAACCTATTCTATCCCTCAGGGGACTTACTCAAAACTTTGTGGTGAGTTAAATGGGAAGGAAATTTTAAAATCAGGGTCTACAAGTGTATGTATAACTGATTCATTTTGCTGTGAAGTAGAAACTAACACACGCGTGCAAAGCAACAATACTTCAATGAAAATTAATGAAAGAAACCTTTACTTTCGTTTTCTGCTTTCTGTAACCCATGAACGTAAGGCTTTCAGAGTTTTAGTAGGTGTGGAATAGTTTCCTCTAGAAGCCTTCTCTGACTTGTCAAAGAGGACCCAGAAGAGGCAGGTGATAGGTTAGCAAAGCTCATAAGGTGCAGAGCCCTTTCACAGTTGAACACAATGTGAAAATGGGAGATTTAGTCACAGGCTCACTCCAGGCAGCCTTCTCTATTTCAGTTGGATCAGAAAACAGTTCCATTTCATGTGTTGGGGGAGATTTTACTTAGTTCAGCTCCTAACTGCCAGTCCCTTTCCCCACTCCCTCTCTATCCAAAGGGTCCAAAATTTTAAGGGATTGTCATGTGATTATCAGTTTATTTCAGTTCAGTTCGGTTGCTCAGTCATGTCTGACTCTTTGAAACCTCATGAACCACAGCACGCCAGGCCTTCCTGTCCATCAGCCACTCCCGGGGTTTATTCCAACTCATGTCCATTGAGTCGGTGATGCCATCCAACCATCTCATCCTCTGTCATCCTCTTCTCCTGCCTTCAATCTGTCCCAGCATCAGGGTCTTTTGCAATGAGTCAGCTCATCACATCAAGTGGCCAAAGTATTGGAACTTCAGCTTCAGCATCAGTCCTTCCAAGGAACACCCAGGACTGATCTCCTTTAGGAAGGACTGGTTGGATCTCCTTGCAGTCCAAGGGACTCTAAAGAGTCTTCTCCAACACCACAGTTCAAAAGCATCAGTTAATTTCAACAAGGTCATATATCTTAACCCTTTTCAAATTTGAATATGCATGTGAATAGCCTGTGGATCTGTGTTACAATCTTGGTTCAGTAGGTCTGAGTCGGGGGCTGTGCTCCTAATAAGTCTGCAGACCACACTTTGAGTTCCAAGTGCCTAGGTACACTCTCAGAGCTGGGTGGATCCCTTTCCCCTTTCTGCTACTTTGGGTCCCTCAACTATGCACTTTGCTGTTGTTCACCCAGTCACGTCGGACACTTTGTGACCCCATGGACTGCCGCAGGCCAGGCCTCCCTGTGCCTCACCATCTCGCAAAGTTTGGGCAAGTCCATTGCATCAGTGATGCCATATCACCAGCTCATCCTCTGAGACCCCTTCTCCTTCTGCCCACAATCTTTCCCAGAATCAGGGACTTTTCCAGTGAGTCAGTTGTCAGATATGCAAGCAAAAATTTGCTTATCTTATAGATAACCTAAATACTAGGAATTTAGTATTTTTATATGGAATACTAGAGCAAAGTAGACATTCTGAAAAGGAAAAAAGTCCTTGAAAATCATGTAGAATCTGAGGGGCTCAGAAGTGAGATGTAATATATCTCTGATCTCTTAATTTTACAAAGGCCTAGAATTTTCCACATTTTTAGTCCCTTTCAGCATCGCCTCAGCATTTCAAGAATAAGAGTGGATTTAAAGCTTGCTTTCACATTCCTCAAGCTGGAGTCCATGCTGGTGGTAGGGGGGAGCATCTTTAACTCTTTAGGGCACTGGGGCAGTGCGATGGCCACCTGGGACGCTGGGATCCTGCAGAGGCTGCTTTTCGGGATTTTGGACATCAGCCAGCTCTCAATCCACAAATGCTGTGAGTATAGACAGGGCCAGGGAGGCGGGGCGGGGGGGTGGTGGTGGGGGTGTTCCCTGGTGAAAGGGGAACTTCCTGTCCTGGGAGGCTACCAACCCCCACCCTCCATCCCCAACCCCACTGCCCCAGACCTAGACAGATGACTAGATCATCCAAACAGTGGCCTCAGGAAAAGGCCGACTCTGTAGGGAAACTCATGTTCCAGAGGACCCTCTTTGGTGGGGCTGGAGATGGTTTCCAACTGAGTTTACTTCCTCGCTTGATCCCTTCCCCTGATGTTCTTGTTTCCTTCATCCCCCTTAACTGACATCACTCCTCCAATAAATCACCTAGTTGCAGAGCCTCTGGGGAAGTGATCTGGGTAGTGATGCCATAACTCTTGTCCACCAAGTTCAAGAAATGGCTTCTAATTCCAAGAAATGGAATTGGGTTTTACAAAGAAAAGGAAAGGAAAAAGAAAAAAAAAAGAAAAAGGAAAGAAAAAAAATCCCATCTAAATGATAAAAGCGACCCTGTGACGTGGTATTACTGCTTATTTCTTGTTAGTGGTTTAGAATAGGATGATTTCCTCACACATCAGTTCAGTTCAGTCGCTCAGTCGTGTCCAACTCTTTTCGACCCCATGAATCACAGCACGCCAGGCCTCCCTGTCTATCACCAACTCCCAGAGTTCACTCAGACTCACGTCCATTGAGTCCGTGATGCCATCCAGCCATCTCATCCTCTGTCATCCCCTTTTCCTCCTGCCTCCAATCCCTCTCAGCATCAGGGTCTCTTCCAATGAGTCAACTCTTCGAATGAGGTGGCCAAAGTACTGGAGCTTCAGCTTTAGCATCATTCCTTCCAAAGAAATCCCAGGATTACTCTCCTTCAGAATGGACTGGTTGGATCTCCTCTCCCAGAGTTCACTCAGACTCACGTCCATTGAGTCCGTGATGCCATCCAGCCATCTCATCCTCTGTCATCCCCTTTTCCTCCTGCCTCCAATCCCTCTCAGCATCAGGGTCTCTTCCAATGAGTCAACTCTTCGAATGAGGTGGCCAAAGTACTGGAGCTTCAGCTTTAGCATCATTCCTTCCAAAGAAATCCCAGGATTACTCTCCTTCAGAATGGACTGGTTGGATCTCCTTGTAGTCCAAGGGACTCTCAAGAATCTTCTCAAACACCACAGTTCAAAAGCATCAATTCTTTGGCACTCAGACTTCTTCATAGTCCAACTCTCACATCCATACATGACCACAGAAAAAACCATAGCCTTGACTAGACGGACCTTAGTCGGCAAAGTAATGTCTCTGCTTTTGAATATACTATCTAGGTTGGTTATAACTTTTCTTCCAAAGAGTAATAATCTTTTAATTTCATGGCTGCAGTCACCATCTGAAATGATTTTGGAGCCCAAAGAAATAAAGTCTGACCTGTTTCCACTGTTTCCCCATCTATTTCCCATGAAGTGATGGAACCGGATGGCATGATCTTCATTTTCTGAATATTGAGCTTTAAGCCAACTTTTTCACTTTCCTCTTTTACTTTCATCAAGAGGCTTTTTAGCTCCTCTTCACTTTCTGCCATAAGGGTGGCATCATCTGCATATCTGAGGTTATTGATATTTCTCCCAGCATCTTGATTCCAGCTTGTGTTTCTTCCAGTCCAGTGTTTCTCATGATGGACTATGCATAGAAGTTAAATAAGCAGGGTGACGATATACAGCCTTGATGGACTCCTTTTCTAACTGTTGCTTCCTGACCTGCATACAGATTTCTCAAGAGGCAGGTCAGGTGGTCTGGTATTCCCATCTCTTTCAGAATTTCCCACAGTTTATTGTGATCCACACAGTCAAAGGCTTTGGCATAGTCAATAAAGCAGAAATAGATGTTTTTCTGTTAACTCTCTTGCTTTTTCCATAGTAGAAAGAATTACTGATGCTGATTTTTTGCCTAAGTAAGATGTGATGGGATAGCGTCCTCTGCTAGGAACATCTCCTGGAACAGCGAGCTCCATCACTGCCTCAGCTGGAGCCACAATCATGTCTGCTGGCCTTCTGATATCCCAAAGTGACTGGAAAAGCAAGCCCTCCAGTAAGTAGGGCTCACCCGAGACTGTCCCGGTTCATAGAGATGAGCTGTGATGGTACCGCAAAGATGAGGTAATCATCTCTGAATGATGCTTCTTGACGTTGTCTTGTCTTGGGTTGAGTGGGGGAGTCATAAATAAAATATTGTTCAAGGAGGTGCATAAATAAATTGGCGTAATTAGGTGTCATAATTAGGTGCCCATTGCAGTTTAAGACACATTTACATAATTGTCAGCACTGTAATGAAAATAATTGTTTGCCAGGATTGCTTCTGTTAAAGCTGATAAGTTTCTTCCTTAGTAGAGTTTGTTCAAAGTGGTTGTTTAGAAAATATTCTGATTGTGGCATCATTGTACCAGACTTAAATTTTGGTTTATTCTTCAAAAGTAAAGCAAAGGGCAAAGAGCTCACATTTGCCCATAAGCAGAAATGTAACCGATACTGAGAAAAATTAAAGCTTTTATGCAAATGTGTATTCATACATCTGTATGAGAAGAATCATATACTACCGTCTGAGCCACCAGGGAAGTATATTTAGACAAACCAAGTGCGCTCTAGATGTCATCTTTTAAAGTCTAGAAGGCTCTTTTGAGAATGAAATTATACTCCTTGTTAATGAATAACTGCCCAAGATCAGCTGAAATTCATATGCTTCTGTCTGAGAAAAGAGGGGAGGGCAGAGATGCCTGTGTTGCTTACTGCCCTTTATTTATCTCCTGTCTTAAAATCTAGACTTTGTGAAATACATCTCTGCAATACATTTTCTCCAGATGTCCTCCATATCCTTCTTCTTCACTCAGTTGTCAGCTCCTCAGAAGGTCCTAGTTTAGCCACCCACTTACAAAATTGTGTCCCCCCCGCACACCGTGATCTGCTCTGCTTTTGTCCTTTCTCTACAGCACTTACCTCCTTCTTTCAGTCTATACGGTCTACTGTTTAAAGCACTGATGCTTTTGAACTGTGGTGTTGGAGGACTCTTGAGAGTCCCTTGGACTGAAAGGAGATCCACCCAGTCCATCCTAAAGGAGATCAGTCCTGAATATTCATCAGAAGGACTGATGCTGAAGCTGAAACTTTGGCCAACTGATGCTGATGTGAAGTTTTTCACCTGATGTGAAGAACTGACTCATTGGAAAAGACCCTGATGCTGGAAAAGATTGAAGACAGGAGGAGAAGGGGACGACAGAGGATGAGACGGTTGGGTGGCATCACTGACTCAAGTGGGCATGAGTGTGAGCAAGCTCCGGGAGTTGGTGATGGACAGGGATGCTGGGGTGCTGCAGACCTTGGGGTCCCGAAGCGTCAGACACGACTGAGCGACTGAGCTGAAGTGAACTGAATGTTTACTGTCTGTCTCTCCACTCTAAAAGGTTAAGTTTTATGGGACAGAGATCATTGTCTTAAAAAAATACTGTTAAAAACAACTAAAAGGAATTCATTAATTCACAGAGAAGTCTGAAAATAGTCAGCTTCAGGCACGACTGTGCTCAGGGGTTCACGTGTATTATCCAAACAGTCTCCTGTTTTTTTCCTTCATCTTTCTGCTTCACTTTTCCTCTTCATTCTGAGGCAAATTTTTCTATGCAGCGGCATGATCTCCAGCAAATCCAGGTTACTTTCTACCAGCTGAGAAGCGGCAAAGCACAGAGGATGCCGCCTTTCCAGCAGCTCAACGTGAGTCTGAGGACTGGCTTCGGGGCTCTGTCCTGAGCCAGCCGCCGGGGCCAGGGGTGCGGTGGGTACGTCCTGCCCCGGCTATCGCCTGGGCTGGGAAGCGGGGTGGACTTGAAGTGGACCACCAGGTGGTCTGAGATCGAGAGCAGTGTGGTTTCCCCACATCCAGGATACACAGAACTCTCGTATTTGCTAACTGTGCTTCTCTGTGAAAACATCAGTAATTTCTAAGTCAAATATTTAAGAATATTTTTTGCTGAATTTTGATGCTCGTCCCTTAGGAAGGATTTATGGATCTATGAATGTCCTGATACAACCTTCCTTCCTGACTAAACAAGGTATTACAGCAATGAAGAACTCACACCATCGTTTTCAGCAGAGGAGCTGAGTTCCAGGCCGCAGACTAGCTCCCGTGTGTTTCAAATGCATTCTAAAGGATTTGCAGCAAACTCACTCTTGATTCTGTGGCTGCAAAGCCTAGACTTGGCTGACGTTTAACTCCTTCATGTAACTGCTCTTTGCATCACAAACACTGTGTCTGATATTAAGTGAAATGGATGCAGTTCTTCTCACGGCCCTCTCTCTCTCCTAATGATGAGTAACGCCTCCTCTGCATGTATCATTATTTAACTTTTAGGCAGACAGTTATCTCTCCCCTCAGCCTCCTTCGGCTGGAATGAATATCCCCATGCACTTACCTTTCTCTCACAGGTCTTGTTTTCCAAATCTTTTATCATTTTTGTCAGTCTCTTCTGAGCGACTTACAGCCTATCTTCTTTCAAAACACAGTGTCTGATATCCTCACCTGGACCAAAACCGTTTCCTCACAGAGTAGAATTAATTCCTTTGTTAAAGGAATTTGGGGAGGGCGGAGTTGCTATTGTATAAAGACTCTTCTCCCATCCGCAGGTGGGCTAGTTATTGCTTAACCGGTGTTCCCCAGTTTTACAACTATTTGGAAATTGACCAACGTTGTCATCGAACCCCCGCACAGATGTACAAAATATAATGAAGCAATTATTTAAAAGAACATAAAACTAATTGTTTAAAAAACAAGTCTCCAAGTTGTTTCAACTGTTAACTCTGACCTGCTTTCGGCAGGAAGTTTACATGTAAAGAAAGGAGTGTAATCTGCCGGTGTGGACACCCGTTGATACAGAATTTAAGTAAAAAAGAATTCAATGTAAGATATTTGTTGTGCTAGTTGGTTTTGTTCATTAATAAAAAATTCTTTCATTATCCATAACCACACGTTTCAGAAAATGCAAACATGTACGCATTTCAAAGCTACAATAGACACTTAAGTATTATAAAATTGCACAAGAAAAAAAATTCCCAACTAACACAAAATCATGATGCAGAGGAATCTACCTGTCATTTTATAATTAATGTGCTGATTACATTTTCATTGTTACAGATATGCCACAATGTTCTATATTTCCTTGTGAAAAGATGTCACTTAAGGCATAACACAATCCGGAATGCATAAATTATACCATTATATCTTCTAATAGCCTAATGCAATGCATTGTCTGATCACACACACACATTCTGTAACCAACTGTTAACACCATCTAACCAGGCTTCTTCAATGAAACTTCAAGCCTTTGTGCAATATTAATCTGCCAAAGAAAGTAGTCCCTTCGCAGGTAATATAAGCAGACTCAGCTGCTTCTTTTTTAGACTTCCCGTTTCCTATCCCATAATCAATCTAGGTGCTACAATTATCTATGTGACAGATGTTAAATGGAGAGATGGTTAATTTTCCCAAGGTGTTATTATATACTTATTTTATGTTCATTTGTTTTCACTCATTTAAATGCTTCATTGAAATGAAATTTCCTCGATGACTGTCTTGGGTTGTGAGAACTCCACGTCTCGTTCCTAAATAAGCCTTCCCTGACCTAAAAAAAGAAGCGTTTACTGTCCTGTAAAAATAAACGCTTTCTGCTTTGTGTCTGCTCTTCGAGCTAATGATTCGATCCACACTCCCGAGGAGTTATGCTCCTACCAGGCTCCTGAGATGCTCTCTGACCAGGGTCCTCTGGTCGAATGTGCGTGGGAAGCTGTGGCCTGTGGTCCCCTCTCGCATGGAGAATGCACACAGACATACAGGAACAGTAGGGCTTTGAAGAGCCCCCCTCCCTTGAGTAAAGAAATCTGTTTAAGGCCACATCCCCCAACCTTCTCAGACCTGACCCGACGTAAACAGCTTCTATTAACAGTCCTGGGAAACCAGGTGGAACACTGTGGAATACTGGTTTGCAACAAGATTTCATTCGATGATACCTTCTCTGTCCATTTTCAGGACATTCAGCTGAGCTTGGGACGCCCATGCTGATTTATGGGAGGGAAAATGAACCGATACATGATTATTAAGAACCTATTAGATTCTAGACGCTCTCACATCCTTTCCATACACACACTCATTAGTTCACTCAACAGCTGTTTATGAAGAGCCACTCTTCTAGGAGCTGGGCCTCAGTACAAGCTAAGGCAAACTCCCCATTCTGAAAATGCTCAGATTATCATGGGGAATCCTCAAGGTTAAAAATGTGTGTCTTCATTCTACCCACAAGAAACCCGGAAGCTTAGGGACTTCACAGAAACGGCCTGAGGTCCCAGAGGTGGTAAGTCTGCAAGGAAAGGTGCCTGGAAGCTCACAGCGACGCTCTCCCGAGGCTCACACTCCAGCTCAGGTCCGTGTGCTGGACGTGGCTAGCACGGAGCCCCAGCGTCTGTCTCCAGAGGCTGACCCAGGATGAGATCAGGCAGATGCAAACTGGAAGACAGCTCATCAGAGGTATTACAGACCTTCTTCACCAGCTGCCTGTAATAACCAGAGGAGGCAGGCCTGGAGCCATATTTATGTAAGTAAATAACACACCTTTCCTTTCCAATGTAGTTTTGCATCAGCATTCTTAGTAAATACACCCATTCTTGGTTTGCAACCTAATTTTATGGGGAAACTTAATCTATGTATTTACAAATCACTCTCCCACCGTGAGCTTCAAACCCATCTTTATGTTCAGAGAACCTCTCATTCTGCCCCTAACAGCCAAGAATGCTTGGCATCCAGAAGCTCCTCTGAGTCCCCGGCTGTCGTGGGGACACAGAATGCGCCATAGGTCTAGGTCTGCTTCCCTGATTTTCTACCGAGTGTGAACATTCAGGCCCTGCCTTCCTTCCCCACCACACTCCCCCCTCGGCGACCTCCGCACCTGTGAGCGTGCTTCTCTTCCGTAGATAGGTTCTCTTACACCATATTTTAGCTTCCACGTATAAGCGATATCTTAGGATATTTCTCTTTCTCGTTCTGACTTATTTCACTTGGTATGATCATCTCTAGGTCTATAGCCAGTGAGCATTTTGAGGATAGTTGGCTGGATGGCATCACCGACTCGATGAACGTGAGTCTGAGTGACTCCAGGAGATGGTGATGGACAGGGAGGCCTGGCGTGCTGCGATTCATGGGGTCGCAAAGAGTTGGACACGACTGAGCGACTGTACTGAACTGAACCAGCTATTATGGGGCTTCCCAGGTGACTCAGCTGGTAAAGAATCCACCTGCAATGAGGGAGGCCTGGGTTTGATTCCTGGGTTGGGAAGCTCCCCTGGAAAAGGAAATGGCAACCCACTCGAAGATTCTGAAATCTGGCTTCCCAGAGGTTGCGGTGGTAAAGAATCCACCTGCCAGTGCCGGAGACGCAAGGCACACAGGCTCAATCCCCAGGTCAGGAAGGTCCCCTGGAGACGGAAACGGCAACCCACTCCAGTATTCTCACCCAGAAAAGTCCATGGACAGAGGAGCCTAGTGGCCTACAGTCCATGGGTTCGCAAAGAGTCAGACATAACTAAGCACACACCCATCCACCTTCATCTGCCTTTGCGTTCCCAATGCTTAGCAAGTGCCAGACACGCTGAGTGTCAAGTGAACAGCTGCGTGAATGAATGTGTAAGTAAGCACAGTGGGGATAAAGGTAAAAATGATTGATAGTCATGGTGAGTGCCACCTATTTGCTAAAAATACTGATATTTTAAGACCTGTAAATTAATAGTAAAATATTCACACCATTTTCTTCATTTAACTGTTCAGCAATGATTCTGGAGACCTTCATACATAAAGCACAATAAAGAGCAGAGTGGGAGTTTGTCTAGTAAAAAATGGATTCAAAAAGATTGCTCTGAAGTTCAGGACTCTAATATCTTTGCAGAGTGATAAGCTTGGATATCGTGGATGAAGAGGCAAAGATACAGATTTCACATTTATGCATTTGTTTCTTGCTGTTACACAGCCACAGGATTGTTTGGTATGGCATTAGAAATAAGAAAAGCCCAAGATGGTGGGCAGAATATTTCTTCATGTGTCTCCAAGTTTGGAATTGCTTGACTCAGTTCTTCGCATGTTTTCTTCAGCTCACTGGCTTTCTTTGCCTTTAAAGAATAGAGCTTATGGCTGTTTATCAAATACATAGAAATTAATCTGGGATGATAGGAAAGGGTCTTCAGATGTGAGCTTCACATTATTTCTCATCCAAGGCAGATGTTTATCTGCACCTTAAACAGGGGAATGTCCACAAAGAACCCCCTTTTCTTTTATAATAGAACAACAAGGAGACTGTAGCCAAATTTCCCAAGTTTCTCCACAGGCAAATCAAACAATCATCAGCCTGCTGGTCTTTAAGATGTTATCTGGGTTCTTATAATCTATTCAATACACAAACAGGGGTGCTTCCACGACTTTTCCCGTGAGGCTGTCGACACTTGCCTTCCTGACAATGGAAAAAGAACAAAGTATCCTATTTTGCTTTTTAAACATAAGAACTTCTTGTTTAAAGGACAGCCTATCCACTGCATAAAACAGAGACCATCATACTCGCTATTTAAAAATGGGGACAGGGACCTTCCACTCCAGGCAAAAGGTATGTCCTCTCTGATGTTGTATTTTAGTGGCTAAGTCATGTCAAGTCTTCTGCAATGACCCCATGGATTGCAGCCTACCAGGCTCCTCTGTCCATGGGATTTTCCAGGCAAAAACAGTGAGGCAGGCTGCCATGTCCTCCTCCAGCTCTCTTTGATAGCATGGAGTATAATGTGATAGCAAATGGGCTTTTTTCTTCATTTAACTGTTCAGCAATGATTCTGGAGACCTTCATACATAAAGCACAATAAAGAGCAGAGTGGGAGTTTGTCTAGTAAAAAATGGATTCAAAAAGATTGCTCTGAAGTTCAGGACTCTAATATCTTTGCAGAGTGATAAGCTTGGATATCGTGGATGAAGAGGCAAAGATACAGATTTCACATTTATGCATTTGTTTCTTGCTGTTACACAGCCACAGGATTGTTTGGTATGGCATTAGAAATAAGAAAAGCCCAAGATGGTGGGCAGAATATTTCTTCATGTGTCTCCAAGTTTGGAATTGCTTGACTCAGTTCTTCGCATGTTTTCTTCAGCTCACTGGCTTTCTTTGCCTTTAAAGAATAGAGCTTATGGCTGTTTATCAAATACATAGAAATTAATTCTGGGATGATAGGAAAGGGTCTTCAGATGTGAGCTTCACATTATTTCTCATCCAAGGCAGATGTTTATCTGCACCTTAAACAGGGGAATGTCCACAAAGAACCCCCTTTTCTTTTATAATAGAACAACAAGGAGACTGTAGCCAAATTTCCCAAGTTTCTCCACAGGCAAATCAAACAATCATCAGCCTGCTGGTCTTTAAGATGTTATCTGGGTTCTTATAATCTATTCAATACACAAACAGGGGTGCTTCCACGACTTTTCCCGTGAGGCTGTCGACACTTGCCTTCCTGACAATGGAAAAAGAACAAAGTATCCTATTTTGCTTTTTAAACATAAGAACTTCTTGTTTAAAGGACAGCCTATCCACTGCATAAAACAGAGACCATCATACTCGCTATTTAAAAATGGGGACAGGGACCTTCCACTCCAGGCAAAAGGTATGTCCTCTCTGATGTTGTATTTTAGTGGCTAAGTCATGTCAAGTCTTCTGCAATGACCCCATGGATTGCAGCCTACCAGGCTCCTCTGTCCATGGGATTTTCCAGGCAAAAACAGTGAGGCAGGCTGCCATGTCCTCCTCCAGCTCTCTTTGATAGCATGGAGTATAATGTGATAGCAAATGGGCTTTAGGCTCATAAATAATAATAGCAAACATACACTGCTGCTGCTGCTGCTGCTAAGTCGATTTAGTCGTGTCCGACTCTGTGCGACCCCAGAGACGGCAGCCCACCAGGCTCCCCCATCCCTGAGATTCTCCAAGCAAGAACATTGGAGTGGGTTGCTATTTCCTTCTCCAATGCATGAAAGTGAAAAGTGGAAGTGAAATCTCTCAGTTGTGTCCGACCCTCAGCGACCCCATGGGCTGCAGCCCACAGGCTCCTCCGTCCATGGGATTCTCTGGGCAAGAGTACTGGAGTGGGTGCCATTGCCTTCTCCGAAACACGCACTGGCATCTCTGATAAGCCAAGATCTCTAAGTGTGTTAGGGAAACCGCAGGTAGCCTTCATAGCCGCCTCTGAAATAGGTACTGTTTTCGCCCATGTTACTGTCGAGGAGACCGCGCAGCAGAAATGCGCTTGGGGCCCAGAGCACAGAGCCCGGGGCGCTCAGAGCCCAGCGTCTGTGCCCTCGGCCTGAGCCAGCTCCACTCCCCGCGCGGGCCTCCTGGAAAGTCTTCGCTTGGGCCCTGCAGGGATACGGAGGAATGAAGCCAGCGCTGAATGAAAAACGCCCGGGGGAGTCCCGGCCTCCGGCAGGGGCCCCTGAAGGTACAGCAGCCATCTGTGGGAACTTCAGCTCCCACGAAGGCAAGCCCGCAGCGGGAGAGAAGTCACCTCGGCTCGGTGGTGATCACCGGGAGCCTGCGCCTCCGAAGGGGATGGGCGGGGAGCGGTTTCTAGAACCGTCTGTTCCCGCCGGCGGGTTGGTAGGTCCTCAGTGGAGGAGTCTTCCTGCAGACGCGAGGCCTGAGCGCGGGGCCCCGCGACAAGCGCCAGGCCCCGTGACCGCCCGCCCTCGGGCCGCGCACGGCGGCGGCCGCCAGCGCAGAGCCAGACCCCGGGCTTGATGCTCCGCGCCCTGAGCTACGGGTGCCTGGGTTCTGCCGTCGCCGCCATTAAAAGTAAAAACGTGTGTGTATGTGTGGTCTGCATGCCTCTGTGGGAAAACGCGTTGAAGGCAGGATTTTAAATCAGGCGCGCGGACAGTCTCCGGGCTCCGGGGCGCCCTGCCGACCAGCCCTAGGCAGCGCGCTCACTGTACTGTGCATGGGTAGGAGTCGGGTGCTCACCATCTTGGAAGGTAGCTAAGAGGTGACGGGAAGCCTTTGTCTAAGGCTGTGATAACAGAGTAACAGCCGCGGCTTCGGCGCTCATTGCTCCCAGTTCTGGAGGCTGGGGAGCTGAAGAGCGAGGTGCCAAGCAGAGCCGGCATGTGGCGCGGGCGCCCCTGCTGGTTTGCAGTCGGTTGTCCTCTTCTGTGCCCTCACACGACAGAGCGGAGATGCAAGCCCTCGCCTCTTCTTCCGAGGGCACCCATCCCATTCACGGGGCTCCACCTTCAGGACCCAATCACCTCCCAAGACCCCTGCATCTTAAAACGCTTACATTGGGTACCGGACTTCCACACGTGATTTCGAGGGAGACGCACATATTGTCTGTAGCATTCTTTTCGTTTTTCTTAATACATATATTTTATTGAAATGTAGTTGACTTACAGTGCACAGAAAGGTGATTAAGTTATACTTTGAGACATATATCATTTTTCAGTCGGGAGCATTCTTGAAGAATTTTAGGCATGTGAGTCGTGTTGCCTTGGTACTTGTAGGGAGGATTGAATAGAGAGAGGAAAGGAAAAAGTGTCAGCCAGAGGATAACCGTGGTGTACACCCACTACTGGCACCTAAGCACTTTAAAATGCTCTGTTATGATGCTCTCTGCTTTCTAAATATATGTGTTAAAATGGTTCATCTGCTTCATGTGTCATGAAATGCAGTCCTAGCTTTACCAGTTGCAAAGCTACTGGGTTTCATACGTGGACAGCTGCACCCTTATGGTGAGATCTCTCACTATTTAGATTTCAAAATATGTACGGTTTTCATTTCCCTTAAGTTTCCTGACTTGTCCTAAACTGCCTTGTAAAAGCAGAGACCTGCCCGCCAACATCTGTAACTGCTGCTGTAACCCAGTGCTTAAGTTGCTCTTCAGGCTTTTTCTTAAGGGGCCAGTGCTCCTGCATCATCCAAATGGTCATCATTAGCTACCTGTGGTTATTTCCAGCAAGTGAAAATGAAGTCGCTCAGTCATGTCTGACTCTTTGTGACCCATGGACTGTAGACTGTCAGGCTCCTCCATCCATAGGGTTCTCCAGGCAAGAACACTTGACTGAGTTACTATTTCCTTCTCCATGGGATCTTCCCAACCCAGGGATTGAACCCGGGTCTCCTGCACTACAGGCAGACTCTACCGTCTGAGCCACCAGGGGAAATTTAATACATTAACAATTCAGCTGCTCAGCTGCACTTGCATCTCAAGTTGATCATTTCAAGGGTTCAACAGCCATGTATGGCTAGGGGGCTAATGTACTGGATAGCTCAGACTCAAAAGTTGACTCCTTCCAGAAAGTTCTACATCATTCTAGAAAGTTCTGCCTCTAATGGGAAGTTTTGAGCTAAACCATGATCTTTCTTGATTCATTTGAAATGCTGTAACTGACCATTCAGGATGCTGATGACCAGAAAGTTCCACATCATTCTAGAAAGTTCTGCCTCTAATGGAAGTTTTGAGCTAAACCATGATCTTTCTTGATTCATTTGAAATGCTGTAACTGACCATTCAGGATGCTGATGAACGTCTCCCTTTAATTCTCTTCATTAGAAACACACTCCACATATATTTCTGCATAAACTGCCTGTGGTGTTTACCATGTAATTTTGATGTTGTCATGAAAATGGTGAAGTTTGAAATATTTGAGAAACATTTTGGTCCAGTTACCAGAGGTTGCCTGTACTGAAAAGGTCATCAAGGTGGACGGTTCTCTCTGATAAGACGTCAGAGTGTCACCACTATTTTCACAAGGGAGAAAGCAGTTCTCAATAGTAAACAGTTCATCCTGGTTGATTTGTCTCCAGGGAGTAATAAATCCTCCCAGTTTGCTAACTCAGCCAACTGATGTGCTTGATTGATTCAAGAGAATTTATAGTCTCTAAAAATTTATTACTGAGTGGATCAGTATATTCATAATTTCAAGATTCCAAGCAAACTCTTATCTAGCCATGTCACAAATGAATAAAGTGGCACCATTTGTTTAAGTGGTAACTAGAGTTTCATGAGCATATCCCTTGCAAATCCATGTCCACCATGACTATCAGTAGGCCAAAAAGTATGTAACTTAAAAAAAAAAAAACACCAAAAGCACATCACTGCATCACCAACTTTGGGTACATTTTAAAAGTGAATCAATCTCCTTCATGAAAAGACTAAACGCCAGTAATTCATCTACCTAGAATATCCAAAAGAGAAATAGGTCATCACTGCAGCAGAAACAATGAGCACAGCGCTCTCTGGAAAGATCAATAGTGTCATGATAAATGGAGTCCCCTCTTGTGCTGCTGCAGTGAACCTCCTGTGACTGGGAAGTCCCTGCTGACCCCCTGCCATCCCTCCTCCCATCCACTCAGCTCCTGGGGTTCTCTCGGAGACCCTTCTAAAACAAGAGTCTAGGTCACACAGTTTGCAAAACTCCTCACAGACGTAGCTACAGTCACAGGCAAACTAGACCCTCTGAAAGGACACCCCAGTGCGGCAACTGATGGCTGGGCCTTCATCACGTTTTCAGCTGTGCTGGCTATATCGTGCAGCCACCCTACTTAGCAGGTGTGACGGACACTCCGTGCCGGGAGAACATGATGTCATTGCTGCCGACAAGGACACTAACACGCTCGCTTCTACTCACGTCGTGCGGTGGCACATGGCACCAAGGGCCGAGCGGCCAGGATGCTCAAAGTTAACTGCGAACGGGGAGAAGAAAGTTAATGGAAGCACTGCAGTATTCTCCCTTAGCATGCAGTTGCAAGCTTTGAAAGTCCCGTTAAGTATCTCTTTTTTAAGATAAATACCTATTAAGTAATGTATATGCACAAGCTGAAGTGTTAAATGGTTTGTTGAAACCTATTAGAGTACACAGGATGATAAACATAAATTATAGCTAATATACTGCACCAGTGATTTTTAAACATAAAAATTACTGACACTGTAAAAACACACTTGAGTCCCCGCAGCAGCATAATAGCACTAATCCATGTTCACCCAACCATGCACTTTTCAAAAACAACACAAACCTCTAATAAGTGCTTTGGCTTCACCTTGACAACTTATATGGGTTATTGCCTCGTTCATGCCTGGATAACCATGTGTTATGACTTAAATGTTCTTTAATATCAATTTATGCCTTGAAGAAAAAAGATTGAATAACATAGTGTACATATGGTTCAATTATTACAGCAAAACAATCATTTTAGTTTGAAGATATTCTCTCATGGTGCATATCATAGAAATCGTCTTCAATAGAGCTCTTGATAAACCAGATTTTTTATGTCACAATAAACGAAACTAAGTCGGCTAATTGTTGCTAAGATTCTAAATAGATGGCTCTATTTGGCTTCCTTGTCAATCAAGAAACACATTCCTTAACACTTGTATTTCTGGATTCTAATGTCTCTAATTGGATTTTACACTATCTGATTAACGAGGTAGTTTATAGGCTACTATAAAAAAAGCGATACTCAAAAAGTGGAGGAAATTGGAGGCCATCAGCATTACTGAGAGTCAAGAAGATGACAAGAAAGTGAGGGTGGGCAACAAAAGCCAAAGAGGAGGAAAGGAAGGATGAGGATGCAAATTCTAGAAAGAGAATGTGAAGCCACCAGAAACGCTTCTGAAAGAGTGGGCGTGCTGTTGTCCAAATGAGACAGTATGTCCACCCCAACAACACTTTCCTTCATGCCCAACACACCCGTGCCCCAGGGCTTGTGAGTAGATGCTTGTGTTCGACTCTGGTGAGGCTTCGTGGCAGGGGCACACACTTGGTCCACTGACTGTGAAGCCCCATGTGCTGGGTGGACGGGGCAGGTGAGCAGACGGCACATGCTCTGTAGACGTCTACGTCCTTGGGAAGAGTCAGCCAGTCCAACCACCAGCTCTTCACAGAAGGGAAGTGGGATCAACACAGTCACATATGGCTCACAATAAGATAGTGAACGCTACAGCAATCTAAAAATAAATCCTTCAACCACTTGGCTTTTTATCCCTCAATTTCCCTCTGCCAGTCAGCAATGCTCTTTGAGAACTTACTGTGTGACGTTCAGTCGGTTCAGTCGCTCAGCTGCGTCCAGCTTTCTGTGACCCCATGGACCGCAGCATACCCGACTTCCTCGTCCGTCGACAACTCCTGGAGCTTGCCCAGACTTATGTCCATTGAGTCAGTGATGCCATCCGATCATTTTATCCTCTGTCGTCCCCTTCTCCTCTTGCCTTCAATCATTCCCAGCATCAGGGTCTTTTCCAATGAGTCAGTTCTTTCCATCAGGTGGCCAAAGTGCTGGAGTTTCAGCTTCAGCATCAGTCCTTCCAATGAATATTCAGGACTGATTTCCTTTAGGACTGATTGGTTGCATCTCCATGCAGTCCAAGGGACTCCCAAGAGTCTTCTCTAACACCACAGTTCAAAAGCATCAGTTCTTTGATGATTAGCTTTCTTTATGACCCAACTCACACATCCATACATGACCCCTGGAAAAACCATAACTTTGACTAGACAGACCTTTGTTGGCAAAGTAATGTCTCTGCTTTTTAATATGCTGTCTAGGTTGGTCATAGCTTTTCTTCCAAGGAGTAAGCATCTTTTAATTTCATGGCTGCAGTCACCATCTGCAGTCATTTTGGAGCCCAAGAAAATAAAGTCTGTCACTGTTTCCATTGTTTCTCCATCTATTTGCCATAAAGTGATGGAACCAGATGCCAAGATCTTAGTTTCCTGAATGTTGAGTTTTAAGGCAGCATTTTCACTCTCCTCTTTCACTTTCATCAAGAGACTTTTTAGTTCCTCTTCACTTTCTGCCATAAGTGTAGTGTCATCTGCATATCTGAGGTTATTAATATTTCCCTGGCAATCTTGATTCCAGCTTCATCCAGCCCAGCGTTTCTCATGATGTACTCTGCATATAAGTTAAATAAGCAGGGTGACACTATACAGCCTTGATGTACTCCTTTCCCAATTTGGAACCAGTGCATTGTTCCATGTCTAATTGTAACTGTTGCCTCTTGACATGCATACAGATTTCTCAGGAGGCAGGTAAGGTGGTCTGGTATTCCCATCTCTGAGAATTTCCCACAGTTTGTTGTGATCCACCCAGTCAAAAGCTTTATTGTAGTCAATGAAGCAGAAGTAGATGTTTTTCTGAAATTCGCTTGCTTTTTCTGTGGTCCACGAATGTTGGCAATTTGATCTCTGGTTCCTCAGCTTTTCTAAATCTGGCTTGAACATCTGGAAGTCTTGGTTCGTGTCCTGTGTGATGCTGGGGATGAGTAAGTACCACTTTCAGGGTGGTGGCTGGGATGAAGCAGACAGTTTACAAACGATTATATTCGTGTCTGATAGGCAATGAGAGAGGCACTTGCTGGGAAGGACTGAGGAAGGAAGACTTCCTGAAGGACATAGCACTGGCTGCTGAACCACGAAAGACAAACAGAAGTTTTCCTGAAAATGAGGCACAGTAGTGATCCCATAGTAAACCAACAAAAAACAGAATGTCTCTATTGAAATGAATAATTTTTAATGAATAACTGAGAAAAAAAAATTTAGAGACCCAAAGAATTTACCCAAGGAATGTTTGGCAATGGAACATTCCACATGCTGAACAAGCTTCCTTCCAAATAGGTTTCTTTGGGATGCATGAAGCGCTACTTCAATCATCCTCCACCCAAGTAAACACTCTTTTTTTTCCATAATGAACTTAGTTGCCCTGTAGGGGCTCCATAACAATTTGCTCTCTCTTACCAAGACATTAATTAATCTTGTATGTCAGGTAGGTAAAAAATATTTTTTCAACCAGATACATTTCACTAGGCATCCTAACCAAATATAATTTCCAGCTGATTAATTAAAAAAATGAAACAGTCAAACTGAACTTCTGTTTCCAGAGCTTGGTTGTATTTCCACCCGGCTCTCCCAGCCTTTGACCGCAGCGGTTTCTCCATCTCACACTCCTCTCTCTCTCTCTTTGATCTCTACATCCTCAAATTGCACTTATTCTTTGTTGTTGTTTTTTTTTTTAAGGATTGTCTTTCTGATATGAGCCATTTTAAAAGTCTGTATTGAATTTGTTACAATATTCTCCTGTTTTATCCTTTTTCTTTTTTTAATGGCTGTGAGGCATGTGGGTCTTAGCTCTCTGAGGAAGGATCAAACCCTCACCGTTTGCACTGGAAGGCAAAATGTCAACCCCTGGACTGCCAGGGACATCCCACCACCGAGTCTTTACTGCAACAATCTCATCTCATCTCACGCTATAAAGAAGTCTTCCTTCCTTGCCAGTGGCTATAAGTAGCCCTTCTGTGTACCTTCAGCTTCCATAGCTTTTTCTCTGGATTTATTCTGTTGACCTTGGTGAATTTTATTTTACATTCTTGTTGTTTATGTTTGTGTTTACATTTGTGTTTACTATCTTCCCTGACACAAAGCAAAGAAGAATGAAAGGACCTCCTGATGAGGGTGAAAGAGGAGAGTGAAAAAGCTGGCTTAAAACTCAATATTCAGAAAACTAAGATCATGGCATCCAGTCCCATCACTTCAAATGGCAAATAGATGAACAAAAAGTGGAAACAGCAACAGACTTTATTTTTTGGGTTCAGAAATTACTGTGGACGTTGACTGAAGCCATAAAATTAAAAGACACTTGCTTAATCCTTGGAAGAAAAGTAATGACAATCCTAGTCAGCCTATTAAAAAGCTGGGGCATCATTTTGCCGACAAAGGTCTGTATAGCCAAAGCTATGGTTTTTCCAGTAGTCATGTATGGATGTGAGAGTTGGACCATCAAGAAGGCTAAGCACTGAAGAATTGATGCTTTTGAACTGTGGTGTTGGAGAAGACTCTTCGGACTCCCTTCGACTTGAAGGAGATCAAACCAGTCCATCCTAAAGGAAATCAACCCTGACTTTTCACTGGAAGATCTATTGTTGAAGCTGAAGCTCCAATACTTTGGCAACCTGAGGCAAAGAGCTGACTCACTGAAAAAAGCCAATTTTCCTTACTGATGCTGGGAAAGATTTAGGGCAAGAGGAGCAGGAGATGACAGAGAATGAGATGATTGGATGGCATCTCCAACTCAATGGATGTGACTTTGAGCAAACTCTAGGAGATGGTGAAGGACCAGCCAGGATGCGTGGTGCGCTTCAGTCCATGGGTCGCAAAGAGTCAGACGTGACTTAGTGGCCGAACAATGACAGCAACCATCTTCCCTGGTATGTTCTAAGCTCTAGGAACAGTTAGTACTGTTCCTTCTCTCTGTGTCCTAAAATCAGAATACTTCCCAAGCAGCATAAGCTTCAACCAAGTTTCTTTAATAACCGTGATTGATTTGCCCATAATTTTGAAACTTCCTCCAAAGAAACTGGCCAGCATGAAGATTATGCCCTTGCAAAACTATTAATGGAGAAATGGAAATAGAGATATTCCTTTTGTACCCCTATTACTGTGTTTTAAGACTGCTAGTTTATAACTATGATTTCTTTCATTTTAGTTTTATTCCTAATCCATTCAAAGGGGCTGAATTGTACACTTCTATAATTCATAAATATGAACATTAAAACTCCTGAAAATATGCCTGTCTTGTCCACCCTTGAAAGTATCAGAGTGGCATCCTGTTCCAGGACATAGTCTTCTAATGGGCTAAGACTGCCTGTGTGCCCGCTGGGATGCATACCTGAACTGCCTAATCCTTTTCTGCTGTCATTAGCTCAGCACACATATTCTGGGATGGAACTCAAAGTCAATGACTGTTTATCATCATTAGCTCCCCCAAGCAATGATCTGACATGCAAGTCCAGTACCGGCCGATAGCATCCAGGTCTGTTCCAGGACATAGTCTTCTAATGGGCTAAGACTGCCTGTGTGCCCGCTGGGATGCATACCTGAACTGCCTAATCCTTTTCTGCTGTCATTAGCTCAGCACACATATTCTGGGATGGAACTCAAAGTCAATGACTGTTTATCATCATTAGCTCCCCCAAGCAATGATCTGACATGCAAGTCCAGTACCGGCCGATCAGCATCCAGGGTTCCCCTAGAGCATCCTCAAGTGCTTCCAGTCTGAGAAAACCCACCCCAGGCCCCAGATGTGGAGGTTCTTCAGCAGCATCTGAGGAGAAGCTGCCGTCTGCACTTATGAGCTCCCCATGGGAGCATTGCCTCTGTAAAGGAAATAACACAAGCAGATATGCAGTCAGATAGGCATCACCTGCTCCTATCGCGGCGTGTAGTCGTGTCATCGAGACCCAGGGCTTCTGCGAGAGCCATGTGTGTGGGATTTGAAATCAGTTTGCCATCAGGATGGGGTGGGGGTGATGACCCTGCAGTAACAGTGTCTTGGTGGTTAGAGAATGGCTGTCAGAATGTCCTTGGCTCCCGTGATTTAAATTATATATATTTCCCCCCTCCCCAGAGCTACCTGAATGGTTTTATGTGATAACTGAAAAAAGAAGACCATCCAGCAGATTCGAACAGGGACCTGGAAGACAAATCTCTCAGCTCTGACGTTGGCAGTGGTGACAATTTGCTGGGCAATCTCTGGAAAATATTTGTTCTAATATTTGAGAGCATCATCTTCTTCCCTAAAAGTACAGGTGTATCACTATGGACAATGTTTCCTCATTTTCTTAATAACACATTTCAGTCACAAAATAAGTGACTGGATTATCATAAACTTTTAAGGTCATCTTAAATGAATGATTCTGTCTTCAAGAATCATGATTTTCTGTGCCCCCAAATTGCCTGCTAACAACTGGAAAAGAATCCGTCTACTCTGTTTGAAAAGCAAAAACCCCCAAATAAGGAAACAAAAGTACTTTCACCATGATCCATATATTTTGAAAAAGTCTCTGAATCTGTACTTTTAAGCTATCTTTAGGAATTATATAAGCAGTGGCATTCATTTTATTTCACATAATTTTTTCTCTTCTGGCTTAAAAATCCTCATATGCAGAAATGCCGTGTGCATTTTGCATACATTTGCTCATATATCCTCCAGGGTGAAGTTTACAAACTCATCAGAATGAAGAAAGTCCAGAATCATGTAAAATTCTTCGTGATATTTGCCTTTGCAATTGTCATATCGTCATGTCCTTTCTAATTTAGAGATGACCTATCATCAAAACCCGATTTCAGGTTACCGTGTCATTCATGGTACATCTAGTATAAAACCAAGATAATGCAATCACTTTCTCTTTGCTTGTATGTCAAATCAGACTCAGCTTAGGGACTGAACAGAAACGACTAGCCTAACAATACAAAACAAAGACAAAAGGAGCAGGATGTGGTCCTCAGCAGCCTAGAAACCATGCTTCCAGGATCCTTTCGATATTCAGTAACAAAGTCCGCTGTGTTAGTGAGGAACCCCACACACTGACTTTGTGCTTGTTTGGCACTGTTAGGCTAAGTTGTTGTTCAGTCCCTAAGTTGAGTCTGACTCTGAGACCCAGCACACCAGGCTCCTCGGTCCTCTGTATCTCCTGGAGTTTGCTCACACCCAGCAATGGCACCCCACTCCAGTACTCTTGCCTGGAAAATCCCATGGATGGAGGAGCCTGGTGGGCTGCAGTCCATGGGGTCACTAAGAGTCGGGCACGACTGAAAGACTTCCGTTTCACTTTTCACTTTCATGCATTGGAGAAGGACATGGCAACCCACGCCGGGGTGTTCTTGCCTGGAGCATCCCAGGGACGAGGGAGCCTGGTGGGCTGCCGTCTATGGGGTCGCACAGAGTCGCACATGACTGAAGCGACTTAGCAGCAGCAGCAGCAGCAGCAAGCCCATTGAGTTGGTGATGCCATCCAACCATCTCACCCTCTGCCACTTTCTTCTCCTTTTGGCCCCTATCTTTCCTAACATAAGAGTCTTTTCCATTGAGTCAGTTCTTCGCATCAGGTGGCCAAAGTATTGGAACTTCATCTTCAGCATCAGTCCTTCCAATGAATATTCAGGACTGATTTCCTTTAGGATGGACTGGTTGGATCTTGTAGTCCAAGGGATTGTCAGGAGTGTTCTGCACACCACAATTCGAAAGTATCAGTTTTTCGGTGCTCAACCTTCTTTATGGTCCAGCTCACATATCCGACATGACTACTGGAAAAACCGTACCTTTGACTATACAGATCTTTATGGGCACAGTGATGTCTCTGCTTTTTAATAGCTTGTCTAGGTTTGTCATAGTTTTCTTTCCAAGGAGCAATCCTATATGCAAAATAATTATTAAATATAAGAAAGAAAAGTGGTTCCACAAACTTATACATTTCTAGTATATTTTTAGACCATCCTGCTCCCCTTTTTTAGCATTTCTAGGTGAGGGAAGATGTTCCTAGAAATAAAGGGTCAATTGCAAGGGTGGTCTCAAAGGCATGCACTCCAGCGTCCCCCTTTCTGAATCCCGTTAACGTTTTACCTCAATTTCCCCGGAGTGAACAGTCTGTGTAGAGACAGGGTTTATCTCCTTTACATTCAGATGGTTGCATTTCCTGCTTGAAATGTCAGCTGGATTGTCTCTGCACCCTGCCTCCCCCCATCTTTTGGTCTCCCAGAAGCCGTCTGCTGCTTCAGGCAAACTTAATGATGGCAGGGCCGCAGAGCCAAAAAAGGAAGCCCACCTGTGGCCAGCGGAAAGTTTAGTCCTGAAATAGACAGGCAACGGCCATCACCTGCCTGCTGTGTGAGGCCCAATCAAGTCTATTCATCACAACTGCAGATAAGGGTTTTTTTTCAACCCCCTCCTTTTTCCCCCCTGCTGTTGTTTTTGTTGAGCTGAGTGTGATAGGGAGAGAACAAAATATAAGGAAGGAATGGAGCCTTTTGCTTGGCCCCAAAGGGCTGCTATTTAGACACATCCTTGGAAGTGGTCATTCTGAAAAAATGGCTCACAGAGCGTTCATGCTGGAAAATGAACTTGAGCTTCCTTTTCAAAAATCCCATTACAACGTTTTCTTTATGTTTCCAGAGGAAAGTATGAAATAGAAGAGGATGAGGTCTAAGAACAGCTAAATTCAGGGCTGACCTGTTGTATACCGGGGGCACCTTGCAGGGGAAGGGTACCTTGGCACAGGAAAAAAAAAAAGGAAAGATGAAAAGCCCCATATTTATGGACACGGAACAGAAATATATGATTCCAGCCTTAGCTTTGAGCAAGTCTTGATATTTATTCCCAGTGCTTCTTGGATATTCCCTTGGCATGGCTACAGGATTCCAAAGTCTCCTGGTTTTTGCCCAGTCTCCTTGGCTGGCTCCCATCCGTTTCCTTTGTGAACTCCTTTCCCTCTGCTCATCGCTCTTCACTGGTGTCGATCCTTGGCCTACATCATTAGTTCTCTGCATACTGTCCTTGGGGAGTTCATCTCACCCACCCCAAACTGCAAAGGACATCGCTGCTGGCACTGCACAAACAGGCTCTGTACCTGAGGGCTCTCTGCTAAGCTCCACTGCAGGGCGGCTGCGCGCCACGGTGCTGGCCAGTGAGATGCGTGTGGACAGCCACTCGGGATTTCTTACTGTTTTCAGTCTTCCGGACAGAAGTGCCAAAGGGCCATCTCTCCTGCTCTTGAACGGGAAATCATGTGAGACTGGAAGTTGGAAAAAAAGAAAGAAAACCAATGTTGGGAACAGAGGCAGCTGTCAGGAAGAAAGCAGCCTGCTGAAGGCAGAGGGACAGAACGGTGACTGGCACCGAGGACCACAATGAAGCTGTGACCTTTCTGCATAACTGCGGGCCGCCTGCCCACAGGACTTCCTGCACAGTGAGGAAAACAGGCTTTTTGTTTATTTGTGAAGTGAAGTCGCTCAGTCGTGTCCGACTCTTTGCGACCCGTGGACTGTAGCCCACCAAGCTCCTCCATCCATGGGATTCTCCAGGCAAGAGTACTGGAGTGGGGTGCCATTTCCTCCTCCAGGGGATCTTCCCGACCCAGGGATTGAACCCCGGTCTCCCACATTGCAGGTGGACGCTTTAACCTCTGCACCACCAGGGAAGCCCTGTTTAATGTGTAGTTATCTGTATGTATATACGTTGCATGTACTTTATAGCTTAAATGAGAGAATTCATATTTAAATGACAGTCTTTAACATGGAGAGAAGGTTCACAAAAAATTGCTTATACCTTTTGCTCCAAATGATATCCCCACACAATCAGAAAAGTAAAAATCATTTGGACCCCTTCTATTATTATAATTTAATAAAATCAGAAATTGATAATAATAAGAAAGTTTCTCCCACCACGGTCACCACCCAAGCACCTTATCATCCAAACTTATTAAGCTGAACATTTAAAATGACAACTTCTGAGAACCTTCAATTAAAGAAAAAATAAAATTCATAGTATAGACAACCTAGCAATAAATGGCATTTCACTGTAAGGAAGAGTTTCCTCTCTTCCTTCTTTCCCTTCTTCCGCCCCTCCTCTCTTCCTTCCTATCCATCATCTGTCTACACCTACACTGCCTCCTGAGTTAAATTTTTACTCAGTAGAATGGAGTTTCTATAATCGTGATTTTGGCCTCACATTGCTCTAACTTTGACCAGTGGGAACCCTCCAAGGTGGCTCCTGTGTCTTTCTGCCATGACTCCATCCTTCTGTGAGCGCTGCTGTCTTGCCCCAGATGGCCTGGGCTTGCCCTGTGCCTCTGCTGCCCCAGCTCTGCAAGTGCCCACTTCCCGGGAGCCCTGGCTCCTTTCGTGAGGAATGAGACTCGAAAGCCAAGCCCTAGGCGTGCTCAGCACTCCGTGAGGTCACGGCTTCTGGGTGTCTCAGACCCAGAATTCATGTTCATCTTCTGCCTTCTCATACTCACGACGTCTTTCTGTCAGTTACAGACCTGACCCCTTTAGACCACGGTATATTCACTCATTTCCTCGAGTTTAAGAAGTAGTTTCAGAATGGTTGGCCGTATCTCCATGAGAAATGAGCCTACTGATGAGAGTTTTGCTTATAGACTTTTACTCTTCAAAAATTTCTAGGTCAAGAAAGACAAAGAAATGCTGAGAAAATTTTCCAGATTAAAGGGATTTTGAGAAATACAACAACTGAATGAAATGAGCAAGAATGGCTTCGCTTACATCCTGACCAGAAGAAAAAAATTTTCTGATAAATTAGTATAATTGAATATGGTCTTAAGAGCAGATAATAAAATTAAATCAATGTTATATTTCAAAGTTTGAAATTCTATTGTGATTATGTAAGAGGTACTTAGGAGTGCAGGAGCAGATAGACTCTCAAATTCTTTAAGAAATATGTATGCTTACATCTACATATACACATACACATGTTTATACAGAAAGATGCATACATATGCTTGGGTATCTCCAGATAGTGAACAATAAAGAAAATGAAGACAATGTTAACAACCAGCAATCTAGATAAGAGGTATTATGCAGTATTTGTACTATTTTTCTAATTCTTATGCAATTTTAAATTATGTATAGAAAACCCAAAGTTACAGAGAAAAAGAAAGGATAAATAAATGCCATCACATGGTCTACATGTCAACCAATGGTATGCTACCAGAAAAGTGTCTGAGGGAAGTTTATAACTTGAAGAGCAGGCATTAGAAATGGAGAAAGTGTGAATAGAAACGAGCTAAAATATAATAGCTTCCTAAAACTGGAAAAATATCAGCAAAAACTCCACAAAGTCGAATTAAAGATAAAGATAGATTAGAGAAAAGAGTCAAACAAGAACAACAAGAAAGAAATCATAACTATTAATATTAGCCAATCAAATGAAAAGTTTTTTCTCTGGAGAGACCAGCATTTCTGGAGTGTCTGGTTCCCAAGGAATGGTGCTAAATCAGAGCAACTATGTTAGAGGTCACACCTGTGTATAGTTCAGTTCAGTCGCTCAGTCGTGTCCAACTCTTTGGGACACCATGAATCTCACCACTCCAGGCTTCCTTGTCCACCACCAACTCCCGGAGTTCACCCAAATTCATGTGCATTGAGTTAGTGATGCCATCCAGCCGTCTCATCCTCTGTCGGCCCCTTCTCCTCCTGCCCTCAATCCCCACCCAGCATCAGGGGCTTTTCCAATGAGTCAACTCTTTAAGTACTGGAGTTTCAACTTCAACATCAGTCTTTCCAATGAACACCCAGGACTGATCTCCTTCAGAATGGACTGGTTGGATCTCCTTGCAGTCCAAGGGACTCTCAAGAGTCTTCTCCAACACCACAGTTCAAAAGCCTCAATTCTTCGGTGCTCAGCTTTCTTCACAGTCCAACTCTCATATCCATACATGACCACTGGAAAAACCATAGCCTTAACTAGATGGACCTTTGTTGACAAAGTAATATCTCTGCTTTTTAATACACTATCTAGGTTGGTCATAACTTGTCTTCCAAGGAGTAAGTGTCTTCTAATTTCATGGCTGTAGTCACCATCTGCAGTGATTTTGGAGCCCCCCTTATCCATACATGACCACTGGAAAAACCATAGCCTTAACTAGATGGACCTTTGTTGACAAAGTAATATCTCTGCTTTTTAATACACTATCTAGGTTGGTCATAACTTGTCTTCCAAGGAGTAAGTGTCTTCTAATTTCATGGCTGTAGTCACCATCTGCAGTGATTTTGGAGCCCCCCAAAATAAAGTCTGACACTGTTTCCACTGTTTACCCCTCTATTTCCCATGAAGTGATGGGACCAGATGCCATGATCTTTGTTTTCTGAATGTTGAGCTTGAAGCCAACTTTTTCACTCTCCTCTTTCACTTTCATCAGGAGGCTTTTTAGTTTCTCTTCTCTTTCTGCCATAAGGGTGGTGTCATCTGCATATCTGAGGTTATTGATATTTCTCCCAGCAATCTTGATTCCAGCTTGTCCTTCCTCCAGTCCAGCGTTTCTCATGATGTACTCTGCATATAAGTTAAATAAGCAGGGTGACAACATGCAGCCTTGACGTACTCCTTTTCCTATTTGGAACCAGTCTGTTGTTCCATGTCCAGTTCTAACTGTTGCTTCCTGACCTGCATATAGGTTTCTCAAGAGGCAGGTCAGGTGGTCTGGTATTCCTATCTCTTTCAGAATTTTCCACAGTTTATTGTGATCCACACAGTGTATACAGAGATGTGATGTCATGCCAGTGAATTTCAAAACCTAGACAAAGTGAATGTTATAAAAAACAAATTTCCAAAATTGCCTCAAGATACTAATGTAAATCTAAATAGGCAGATTTTACAGGCACATGCAAATAACACAAACAAATCTAGAACCTTTAAAAGACTACCCTCAATGAAAAGGAAGTAGTCAGGTTAATGAGAAGACTTAATATTGAAAAATGTCAATCACTCTCAACATAATCATAAATTTAATCTCGACTCAATCAAAATTTCATTATGATCTTTTCTGTGACTTGAGAATCTAGTTCTTTAAATCCACTTGAAGGAGAATGAATACAAGTGAAACCAAGATCTCTTGGAAAATGGGAAATATTAACAGCTTCCTTTTTTCCAAATTTTATGCGATATAAAGCTCTGCAGTAAAAGCAGAGCAGTGTTGATGTATAAAAATCTCTGACCAGTGAAAAGTAGTAGAAATCTCAGACACAGGTCTATATATACATGAGAATTGTATTTTTGCATGCTGTGTAAAAAAAGATGGTGTGAAAAATATGTGTTTAGAATCTTAGAACAGGCTAGGTCTTCTTAAATAGGATATAAACTGAAAGGACCATTATGGAAAAACTCTACTATATTATACACTTGAAGAAAATGTCAATAAGACAAAAGATTCAAAAAACAGAAACTGAAGAAAGTGTACAAGGACAGATTGGGGTTACTGTATTTTCACTGTTTTTAACTGAAAGTAATATATTTTCAAACTCCTAAAAATTACTAAGAAAGAGACAATCAATGCAACTGGGGAAAAAACAAAAGGAACAGGTAAAGAATGTGTAGAGACCACTCATGACAAACGTTTAAGAGCTGGCTCACAGCATTAATCCCTAGGGAAATGCCAGAGGGCACAGGAGACTGAGAGGACTCACAAAGCTTAGTGACAGGGAGGGGCAGGGACACGTAAGGAGATGGGTGCTGGTCATACTACTGATAAACACACCAATTTGCACAGCCACTTTGACAGGATCTTTCTGAATTCTTTAAAATTAAATAAATGAACACAGGAATTCCACTTGTCATGATCTAATCTGGGAGACACATGAATGTGAGCATAAAGAGGAAAACGTGTTGATATCTACTCTTGCGGTGGTAAGAACATTTGGGGAGGAATTTCCCATCAGAATGAAAAGGAACCTCACGTGCAATTTGGGTTGAATGTGGTCGATTCATGTAAACACTTTGAAAATAGTATCAGGATGTGCTGCTGAGTGGCAAGAGCACTAGAGAAAAATGAATATGATACTTTACTGTTTTAAAACGTTCATGCAAAATAACACTATATACAGCTATATATGGGGTCAGCCAAACAGTTTATTCGAGTTTTTCTGTTTGATGTTATGGAAAACCCAAATGGATTTTTTGGCCAACAAATTATTATTGTGTCCATTCATAGAAGAAACTCCTATACCAAAGTGATCTAACTAACAATAAAAATCTTTGGTATCACTTGGGAAAATATAGGAACAGAGGTGACAACTTAGAGTAACATATCTCCATCTATATTGTTCGCATTTTTATATACATACTCAAATGCCATTGCTGTAATTATTTCGTCAATTTTAAAAAAGAAAAATGGAAGAAAGCTATCAGCCCTGTAGCCATAACTAGCCTTGTGCATAATTGCCATATAAACTTGTTAAAGACCCCAAAGTTTACTTCCTTTGGTCAATTATAATACAAATAGTGTCACTGTCATCTCTATACATATATACATATTTACACACATAATGCATGAATGCATACGTACATGTGTGAGCAGCTAGTCTGATTGAAAATGAATATTTAAAATGATCATTTACATTTAATTTCATGTTAAATTTGCATTCTTAAAAAGAACTTAACAATTGAATCATATTTTCAATGCATAAACAGTATATTTTAAAAATATACTATTTTGAGTTATTTTATAAATTAATATTTTCCCCAAATGCTTTATTTATGAATGTGAGTTTTATACATCAACCTTACTTAGTTGAAGATAGCCTTGCAGGTAACTTTGCTCTTCCTGTTCTCCGTCTTTCAGACAAAATATAGCTAGTCTATATGGATTATTTTTATTATATTCTTGGACCAGTTTATTTTTATAAAAGACACTGTCAGAATACATGTCTATTATTTAAATACCAAAGAGTCTTCATAGATTTTTTTTTCTGAATCACCAAGATCTACTTGGAAAACTGTGCTTGAGGGCAATTGCTATATTAGTTTTTATATTTTAATTTTCTTACCAAATATTGAATATATTTGATGAGTACCAGTGCTTTCTGAAGGATTTTAAGAATATGTTTGAGGGGATTATATTCGAGATCTCAGAGTAACTTGCAGATCTGGAGGGGTTTCCGAGGCTAAATGAATTCTTGGCAGGTTTATAAGAAAACCTTTTGAAAATACTTTGTAAGTTTATTTGTTAATCAGCAAATCTGATTTCTACTATATTGCCCTCCGTGAATACTTAGTTATTTTCTATGGCTGCATTGCTCAGTTAAGAATGCTAAATTTTAATTATAGATTTTTACTGTTTTCCTTTAAAAGAGAAGAGTCCCAAGAATATGACTTTCCTTAAAGTAAAAGGTCATCCAATTTCAGGCCTTTACGTGTCAATAATTAAGTCTCCTGAGACCCTGATGACCCTCATGGTAGTTAGAGGAAAGTCAATATTCTTATGAAAGGCCATCTTTTCCTTGGACAGGTGGGAGGCAAAGCACAGCTATGACTGTAGAATCCAGTGTATCTTCATTTTAAATATCATTCTTGTTCTGTCTCCAAAATTTGTTGATAACCATATTCTCAGAGGAAAAGCGAGTAGTCAAGCTCCAAAGTTTCCTCAGAAATTAGGAAAAGTAGTCCAAGTGAAGAGGGATAAAAATCTATATCCACAAAGCCATTTTCACGACCCACTGGAAATATTCTTATTATTTTAAAAAATCCAAAGAAGAGAATGATACAAATGAAGAAAAGGTCATTGAAAATTCAAATGTGAGTAGTCATGTGACCAAGAAATGTTTTTGAATACTCACTGACAGAAGATAAAAATGTCTTTGTTTAATAAAGAAAGTTATCACTTACTTCTTATGCTGTCTAACAAAGTACAAAACAAATCTACCAACCCAACACTGTCCCTTCACAGTTCAGGGAAAATAATTGAAATACCTCAGTAATCATACAGGAGGGAGGTGGGAAGGGGGTTCAGGATGGAGAACACTTGTACACCTGTGGCAGATTCATGTTGATGTATGGCAAAACCAATACAATATTGGAAAGTAATTGGCCTCCAATTAAATAAATTTAAATTAAAAAATAAAATAACAGAAAATATGCCACAAAGTTGGCATACGACACATACAAGATAGAAAATGGAAGTATCCATAATTCCATCCTCAGAAGATAGCAAATGCAAATAATTGATGTAGATTCAGCAGACACTTTCCAAAGACAGAGACAGAAGTAGGTAGATTCGTGGCTGATGCATCT
This sequence comes from Madoqua kirkii, assembly GCA_006408675.1. NCBI lineage: Eukaryota > Metazoa > Chordata > Mammalia > Artiodactyla > Bovidae > Madoqua > Madoqua kirkii. The sequence goes on along the minus strand of SJYC01080314.1, from coordinate 20,852 downwards.
TCTCTTCCAGCTAATCCTTTACTCTCTGAGTCCTCACGGCAGCATGTGAGTGGAGCGGAAGACAGTGCTCCTCAAGAGCTGGAAAGAAGGCTAGCGCGGGAGACAGAGAATCCCAGTCAAACAGAGCAATATTGCAAAATGAATTGGCTCTTTGGCCAACCTAAATATAGAAAAAAGTTATGTATTTATTTGGCTGTTTACTTCATCTAAAAGCATACATATTGACCCTCCCAACTATTAACCTTTTGCACGAACAGAGCATTTGGATTTCTTTAATTAACTGTGCTCAAAATCACAATACATCCATAAAGAAGGGACTCCATAACACATAGTGGGGATGCCAGATCTTGTTTTCAATGTTTTTAGCTTGAACTGAAACTATTACTTTCAAAAAATTTCTATCTCTCCATCTCCACGTTTCTCATTTGCTTCATCTACATCATGTTAAGCCAATCTATGCGTAACAATTAAACAAGTGAGCTATGTATAGTGTGTGAACAGAATGTCTGCTCTTTTGGGAAGTGAAAAATTTATTTGATGAGAGTCAGCTTGGGGATAATCTCATTAATCCTCAAACCGAGCCGTGAGTGGTCCTCTCTTACGAAAATGAGCTGAGAAAGGAAAAGGTGCTTGATGCTGGACTTTAGTGATGCTGGTGTTTCTTTTTCATAAGGAGTAATTTTAAATTGTAGAAATGCACTTTGCGCATCTCAGACTAGAATATGTCTATATCGTTATCACCAAGAAAAACTGAGTTAGAAACTACAAGAGAATCAAAGATGTACAAAAAGCCCATAGTCTAAATAGGACCTCCTGGTGTTTTAACACAAAAGCGCAGTGGAGACTTTCCTAGGGCGTGCCTGCCACTCAGGATTAAGGACGAGGAGACTTGTCTGCCGGTGGCTCCCAAGTGAGTCCACTCTGAAAGTCTCCATCTGCCGAGTGAAACTGCTTCCCCCGAAATTCAGACCCCTCTTCAAAGGCAGCCTGCAGCCTATGCTGGGTCTTCGAAGATCTATAAATGTCCTTCTCCCTTGCTCTGTGCAGTTGAGGACAACCCTAAAGGACCATTTCAGTAAATTTCCTGCACGTCAACCTCTTTCTCAGAATGATTTCCTGTGGAATCCAGTTTAGCATAGACTTTGACCTGAGGCCCATTTCTTTTCAGCGGTTCATCTGGAGTGCAGAGTCCCTAAATATCATCTAAATTAGCAACTCAAACAATGCAGGAAAACCCTATTATTTAACAGTCAGAAGAAAAATCAACAAATAAATATAGAAATTGCTAAAATTACTGTGAAAGAGAAGAACCTAACTTTTCATTATTTTCACAAATCTTCCCTTGTGGCTCAGCTGGTAAAGAATCCACCCGCAATGTGGCATATCTGGGTTCGATCCCTGGGGTTGGGAACATCCGCTGGAGAAGGGAAAGGCTACCTACTCCAGTATTCAGGCCTGGAGAATTCCATGGACCGTATAGTCCATGGGGTCGCAAGCAGTCAAACATGACTGAGTAACTCACTTTTGCTTCACTTTCTTCAACAGCAAGAGGGTTGGGGGGACTTCTCCAGTGGCTAAGAATCCACCTGCCAGTGCAGAGGTCCTCTGTTCAACCCCTGGGTTGGAAAGATCCCCTGGAGAAGGGAAAGGCTACCCACTCCAGTGTTGTTGCCTGGAGAAATCCACGGACTATGTCGGGTCCGAAGAGTCTGACATGACTGAGCAATGTTCACGGCCACTAACTCTTCCTTATAAGACCTTCTGTGGGTGCAGTGTGCATCTATCACTTTGAATTGTGCAAGGAGAGGAACTTGTAAAAACAGAGCACATATTTCTGCTTTCCACTTTAAAAAATAACAGAAAATGCTGTGAAGTATAAACAAGGGTGAAGCCAAATCATAGAATTCACTGCCTCAAATACATGGTGCAATTACTTAAACTTTGGTTTAAAGGGCTTCCCTGGTGGACCTGCCCTGCAGTGTGGGGCACGCGGGTTCAATCTCTGCTCAGGGAAACAGCGTCCCGCACGCTCGTGCAGCACGTAAGGCCACACGCCGCAGCTACTGACGTCTTCGTGGTCTGCACCGCAGCCAGAGGGCTCGCCGCGACGGAAGACCCCGCGTAACACCAGGAAGAACCTGCCTGCCCTGGCACAGGCAAACAAGCAAATATCTAAATACTGTTTAGTTTAAACAAACGTTAAGACTATCAATCATCAAACGAGGAAGGGGTGAACGTCAAACTGCGGCAGGCGAGAAAGAGAATGCGGGGGTCTGATCTTGCACACATCTCCAGACCTTCCCCCTCTCAGGATTCCGTCTCACAATTTCATAAGTGCTATCAACGGAACAGGATAATTTTTTAAATAATTGAATAAAACATCCTAACGTTTCCCTCCTAACTCACCCCAACAGGAAACCAAGAGAAAATCCCATGAGTGAAAACTGTTCCTACTAAATTAGTGTCAAAACTTGTGTGGTTTACCATTTTTAAAGCCTCCATGCTAAGACAAAAGAGTTAAAGCTTAATGATACCTCTCTTAGAAAGGAAGTAACACCCCTGAATAGGGAGGTGAAGCCTAGTACCAGACGTAGAACAACCTGTCAGGAGAAGAAGCAGAGACACACACACAGACACACACAGACGCACTCACACAGACACACTCACACAGGCACACTCACACAGACACACAGACACACACATGGACACACACATGGACACACTCACACAGACGCACAGACACACACACACACACACACACACACACAGACACACACAGATGCACTCACACAGACACACTCACAGATGCACTCACACAGAAACACACACAGACGCACTCACACAGACGCACACACCGCATCCTTTCTGTTTCCGTCTCTCTCAACACTAGAGCCACAGACAGGATGAAAGGATATGATCACAGTGTTGGCACTATACCTTACTTTGAAAAAGAAACAGACCTGGGATCAAATAGCGAGTGCCAAGGAAAATGTACCCACAGAGCATAAGACAATGACATTTTAAGAGAACTCCCCATGTTAAGTAAGAAGAAGATGAAAACAAATGGCATGAGAAATAGTCTGAAAAAAGGGAGGAGGAAGAGGAACAAAGAAGGGAAGAAGGAAGGAGGAAGGAAGGGCAAAGGAGAGGGAGGGGAAGGAAGGAGAGGGGACACCCCAGGCGAACGGTCTGGGGAGAATCTATTCACAGGTGGCTTGCTGCTCAAAAATCGATCACTGTAACTCAGCATATTAACAAACTAAGAAAAGAAAAGCCATTTGATCAGATCATCTCAACAGAGGCAGAAAAAAATCATTTAACAAGCTGCAGCAGCCATTCGTGATAGAGACGCTCAGCAAACAAGCAGATCGAGAGACCTTCTGTGAGACTCTTCCCTTCTTCAGCAGCCCCAGGGGAGAGGGCCTGAAGGCCCAGGAAGCCTAGCGAAAGGAAGGAGACGAGGGGAGGGCAGGCATCGCTGGGCTGTACCTACATCACACCTCACCCCCGCGCTCACTCGCGGCCTGTGGTCTCCCCAGAAGGAGCAGGATCCCCTGGCAGGGGGTTCCTCAGGAAGTTAGAGGCCTGGACTCATGAGCTGAAGCAGTAAAACAGCTTGCCCAGTATGATAATGGACAGTCACCCTTCTGTGTTCAAATCTCCTAGAACCCTGAAGCCCCACCCACTTTCTGCTTCTTCTGAGCTTCCACTGATACAGCCTTACCTCCCTTTCGTAGGCCACTTCTTGGCTTTCAATAATTCCAGCTGAGCTGTCTCAAATCCTGAAAGGTGATGCTGAGAAAGTGCTGCACTCAGTATGCCAGCAAATTTGGAAAACTCAGCAGTTGCCACAGGACTGGAAAAGCCCAGTTTTCACTCTAATCCCAAAGAAAGGCAATGCCAAAGAATGCTCAAACTACCCCACAATTGCACTTATCTCACCCGCTAGTAAAGTAATGCTCAAAATTCTCCAAGCCAGGCTTCAGCAATATGTGAGCCCTGAACTTCCAGATGTTCAAGCTCGTTTTAGAAAAGGCAGAGGAACCAGAGATCAAATTGCCAACATCTGCTGGATCATAGAGAAAGCAAGAGAGTTCCAGAAAAGCATCTATTTCTGCTTTATTGACTATGCCAAAGCCTTTGACTGCGTGGCTCACAATAAACTGTGGAAAATTCTGAAAGAGATGGGAATACCAGACCACCTGACTTGCCTCTTGAGAAACCTATATGCAGGTCAGGAAGCAACAGTTAGAACTGGACATGGAACAACAAGCTGGTTCCAAATAGGAAAAGGCGTACGTCAAGGCTGTATATTGTCACCCTGCTTATTTAATTTCTATGCAGAGTACATCATGAGAAACGCTGGGCTGGAAGAAGCACAAGCTGGAATCAAGATTGCTGGGAGAAATATCAATAACCTCAGAAATGCAGATGACACCACCCTGATGGCAGAAAGTGAAGAGGAACTAAAGAGCTTCTTGATGAAAGTGAAAGAGGAGAGTGAAAAAGTTGGCTTAAAGCTCAACATTCAGAAAACGAAGATCATGGCATCCGGTCCCATCACTTCATGGGAAATAGATGGGGAAACAGTGAAAGACTTTATTTTGGGGGGACTCTGAAAATCACTGCAGATGGTGATTGCATCCATGAAATTAAAAGATGCTTACTCCTTGAAAGAAAAGTTATGACCAACCTAGATAGCATATTCAAAAGCAGAGACATTACTTTGCCAACAAAAGTCCATCTAGTCAAGGCTCTGGTTTTTCCAGTGGTCATGTATGGATGTGAGAGTTGGACTGTGAAGAAGGCTGAGCACCAAGAATTGATGTTTTTGAACTGTGGTGTTGGAGAAGACTCTTGAGAGTCCCTCAGACTGCAAGGAGATCCAACCAGTTCATCCTAAAGGAGATCAGTCCTGGGTGTTCATTGGAAGAACTGATGATGAAGCTGAAACTCCAGTACTTTGGCCACCTGTTATGAAGAGTTGACTCATTGGAAAAGACTCTGATGGTGGGAGGGATTGGGGGCAGGAGGAGAAGGGGACGACCGAGGATGAGATGGCTGGATGGCATCACTGCTTTGATGGACATGAGTTTGAGTGAACTCCAGGAGTTGGTGGGCCTGGTGTGCTGTGATTCATGGAGTCACAGAGTCAGACACGACTGAGCGCCTGACTGAGCTGAACTGTGCTCTTTTTATGCTATTCAAGCATAAACCCTTGGGGGCAGAGTTGGGCATTGGTCATCAATGTGTTTCCCCAGGGTGAGGACGTGATTCTTTCTCCTGCTGCTGCTGCTGCTGCTAAGTCGAGTCAGTTGTGTCTGACTCTGTGCGACCCCATAGACGGCAGCCCACCAGGCTCCTCAGTCCCTGGGATTTTCTGGGCAAGAGTACTGGAGTGGGTTGCCAGTACCTTCTCTGCCTTTCTCATGGGTGTTTCTCAACACCTATCTGTTTTAAAATTTTTAATAAAATGAGCTCAAAAGGGAAAGAACCATAATCTAAAGTAAGAAATCTTGAATTCTAAGCCTGACTCAGTCATTAACCAGGTCTGTGACCCTGTAGCAGGGTCTGCCTCTTTGAGTTCTGAGGATTTTCTTTTATTTAAATGAAAGAGTTAGAACTAACCGCAAGGTCTTAAGATTCCTGCCATCTGTAAACCTGTGTATTGTTATGAATTTCACAAGGTAAACTTAAAAACAAGCTCTCCTCTAGACACAAGAGTGGGGCCCCATCGCTTTTGCCGGATGTTGTCTTTACCCCAGAGACAAGGATGGGCGAGGTACAGCCCAGCAAACGGGTCTCTGATAAAAACGGTAGAGCTGGCCTGCCCAGGTGTTTAAGTAGGGCGCTCGGGTGTGCGCCGACCCTGGGGGGAGGCTGAAGATCAGAGGGCCTACACCAGAGGGGGAAGATAAAGTGTCCCAGGTGCGTCTGCCGTCAGAGCTCCCGTGCTGTAGACCCCTCTGCAGTCCGGAAGGGGGAGGAGAAGCTGCCCGATCAATGCAGCCTTCGCAGAGACGGGTTTACACGGGAACAGTTGCCAGTGTGGGACCGGCCTAATGATTTTATCTCCGTCTCTGACTTCCCTCCAGTGAATCTTGTAAGGGAACCAGCTACCTGATCCTTTAATCCCACTAACATTTTATAAAAGAAGATTCAAATTAGTTTTGCTTATTCCAGATGCTTTATATGCAAATGAGCTTCAGAACTGGTGGCAACTAAGACATGAAGCAGACTCCGTGGTCTGGTGGAAGAAACCCCCCAACCCGAGCACCCTCCCTAAACACTGGCATGATTCTCTCTGCTGATGGCTCAGAGCTCCCTTTTTTCAAGTAAAGAATTACAGAGCCTTCAGATAGCCACGGTGACTCTTTGACCCCAAGGAGGACCTCTTTGGATTTCTTTTCTGTGCAGTTGGCTTTCCCTTTCCCCAAACAACATGTGGATTGCTTTCCCTGCCTTTCATGAAAAGCATTACCTATGCAGTATTAATCAGAGTTTGCAAGTCAAATATTAAGATCCTTCCTTGGGGTAATCCAATGGTACAACTTTGCCATTTCATTTTCCCCTTTGCAACTCTAACTAGACAAGTGAGACTGAGACAGTGAGCTAGGAATTATTTATTTAAAGCCGCAATCCAACACACACAAGACTCCGGATAAAGATTGCTCACGCTCCTTTATAATAAACGTGGCGTCTTAATGCAGAGCAGCGTGGGGCCGCTACCTTGCCTGTGGGCCGGCTCTTACATCCTCCCATGTAGCCTGGCATTTGCCCTCTAGCATTCCCCTGTTGCTTGGCTCCAAATGGAAGTGCTCTTAATTTCAAATGATTTATTGGGGACAAGTGGGAGGCCCATCTGATCTAAGTCTGTTTGTACTCAGCTTCCTGGGTCTCTGGGGTGGTTGGAAGATAGTGGTCTCTGTTGTAAAAGAGCAGAGGAAGAAGAGAAATGCCCACCTGCTTTGGGCAGGGGGCTCCTTGGAGTTTAACGCAGCGGCCTGGTACCATTTTCCACAGCAATGAAAAGAATCCAGTCCAAGGACAGCCGCTGAACCGTGGGCTGGAGAGGGAAATTTGTGCAATTCCTACTGAGGTATTTGTTGAAGGCAGCTCTGCTGGATTCGTCAAAGAACAGAGGGCTGGCCCGATGCCTCTAGCATCCGCGGCAGCGCCACCGGCCAGAGTTTCTCTGCGCCCTGCTGGGGGTACCCGCACTTCCGTGGCCCTGTGTTCCAGATGACACAGAAATTACATTATTTTTATCTTTGCTTCTGGCATTAGCTTAGGGGCTACTCCCAGGAAAGGGACTATGTTTGTATTCAATGGATTCCTCACAGTGCCAAGTAAATAGTAAATACTCAGGAAAAATGTTAAGTGATTTACGTGTGTGTAAATGAATGAAAACTTTTTTTTTCAGCCAAAGTAAACGCATCCTTATGGAGAAAGTTAGTGTATTTAGGATGACACCTGATGAGAACTACATTGTATGATCTGTTGCGACCAGTCCTCTTTACAGAAGATGCCAAACGAAAGGCTTTTTTAACGTTTGTTTAACTTACTGCTGGTCATGCTGCCTGAGGCTTTCTCTAGTTGTGCCTCGGGGGGGCCGCTCCTCACTGGGGTGCACGGGCTTCTCACTGAGGGGTGAGGAGCTGCTCACCCTGCTCAGCTTGTTGTGGAGCAGAGGCTCTAGGTTCCCGGGCTCAACTCGCTGCTCAGCTCGCTGCCCCCACAAGGAGGTCAGGCCTCGTCTCGCCTGGAGACGTGCCTGGCCGCTTTCCTCCCCAGCTGCAGCAGCAGTGTCCGGCTCCCTGTCGAGCGGACTCAGGAATCTGTGGCTTGCCCTCGAGGTAGCCCAGGGCTGTCACACGTGCCAGTGTGTCGAGAGTCGAGCCTTGGGGTGACAGTCGAGGCAGTGCAGGGCAGTCAGGTGCATCTGGAGTGGACGAGGCATTTGGGGCTCTTGGGGAATGGTGGCCCGACCCCTTAGGCTCCTCCCGACTCTGCTGGTGTGAGCGCCCCCACTTGGGATGCGAGGGGAGCACCAGGAACCCTTTCCGAAGGAGCAGGGAAAGGGCCCCTCATCTGGAGCTGAGCGGGGTGAGCAGGCTGAGAGGCTGAGAGGCTCTTTGCGGAGCAGAGGCTCTAGGTTCCCGGGCTCTGCAGCCGCAGTACGTGACTTCAGCAGTCGTGGCACTAACTGCACGTGGAATCTTCCCGGCCCAGGGACTGACCCCACGGCCCAGGGATTGACCCCACGGCCCAGAGATTGATCCCATGACCCAGGGATTGACCCCACGGCCCAGAGATTGATCCCAAGGCCCAGGAACTGACCCCACGGCCCAGGGACTGAGCCCACAGCCCAGGGACTGAACCCACAGCCCAGGGATTGATCCCAAGGCCCAGGGATTGACCCCACGGCCCAGGGATTGAGCCCACGGCCCAGGGACTGACCCCACGGCCCAGGGACTGAGCCCACGGCCCAGGGACTGACCCCACGGCCCAGGGATTGACCCCACGGCCCAGAGGCTGACCCCACGGCCCAGGGACTGAGCCCACGGCCCAGGGATTGAGCCCATGGCCCAGGGATTGACCCCATGACACATGCCTTGGCAGGTGGATTCCTATCCGTGGTACCACCAGCAAGTCCAGTTGAAAACATTAAAGCAGCACTGTGCAATATAACTTTCTGCAGTGATGGGAATGTTCTCTATCTGTGTAATCCAGTGCAGGAGCCACAAGCCCCTTGAGGCGACTGAACACTTGAAATATGGCTAGTGTGACTGAAGACCTGTATCTTAAATTTATGTACTGTTAATTATTTTCACTCTCCTCTTTCAGTTTCATCAAGAGGCCCTTTAGCTCCTCTTCACTTTCTGCCATAGGGTGGTGTCATCTGCATATCTGAGGTTATTGATATTTCTCCCGGCAATCTTGATTCCAGCTTGTGTTTCTTCCAGTCCAGCATTTCTCATGATGTACTCTGCATACAAGCTGAATAAGCAGGGTGACAGTATACAGCCTTGACGGACTCCTTTTCCTCTTTGGAACCAGTCTGTTGTTCCATGTCCAGTTCTAACTGTTGCTTCCTGACTTGCATACAGATTTCTCAAGAGGCAGGTCAGATGGTCTGGTAGTCCCATCTCAGGATTTTCCACAGTTTATTGTGATTCACACAGTCAAAGGTTTTGATGAAAGTGAAAGAGGAGAGTGAAAAAGTTTGCTTAAAGCTCAACATTCAGAAAACTAAGATCATGACAACTGGTCCCATCACTTCATGGCAAATAGATGGAGAAACAGTGGAAACAGTGTCAGACTTTTTTGGAGGGATTGGGGGGGGGGCTCCAAAATCACTGCAGATGATGATTGCACCCATGAAATTAAAAGACGCTTACTCCTTGGAAGAAAAGTTATGACCAACCTAGATAGCATATTCAAAAGCAGAGACATTACTTTGCTGACTAAGGTTCATCTAGTCAAGGCTATAGTTTTTCCTGTAGTCATGTATGGATGTGAGAGTTGGACTGTGAAGAAGGCAGAGCACCAAAGAATTGATGCTTTTGAACTGTGGTGTTGGAGAAGACTCTTGAGACTCCCTTGGACTGCAAGGAGATCCAACCAGTCCATTCTGAAGGAGATCAGCCCTGGGTGTTCATTGGAAGAACTGATGATGAAGCTGAAACTCCAGTAGTTTGGCCATGTCATGCAAAGAGTTGACTCACTGGAAAAGACTCTGCTGCTGGGAATGACTGGGAGCAGAAGGAGAAGGGGACGACCAAGGATGAGATGGCTAGATGGCCTCACGGACTTGATGGACGTGAATCTGAGTGAACTCCGGGAGATGGTGATGGACAGGGAGGCCTGGTGTGCTGCGATTCATGGGGTCGCAAAATGTCGGACACGACTGAGTGACTGAAATGAATTGAACTGAACTAAATTATTTTAAATTTCAATAGCAGCATGTGGCTTGTATCCATGTGCTATTAGATAGCACAGATCTAGAGGTAGCCTCAGAAAAATTGAAAAAAATGTATCCCTCTTTTTCCCCAAGGGAAAATATGCATGTGTGTATACACGTGAATAGATGTGTGAGTGATGGGTTAACATCAGGTTAACACAAGAGCCATCATCACTACGGCAAAGTACGTTAGGAGCCTGATCTTTGGAATAGGGCAGATCTTAAGTTGAATCTTTGGCTTTTCCACTTACTAGATATGTGACCTTGAATAACTCATTGCTTTGCTGGCACACAGAATTTCCCTGCTTGCCATACAAATCAGGAAGAAAACCTTAATTTTTGGAGAAAATGTGATAGGTGAAACTTCTTTCTAAAACTGAGGTGCTAGTGAGTCTCATGGCCATCCTGGCTGCAGAGAATACTAACACAGCAATGTCATCGAGGTAGTGACTAGGTCCATTCTGATTCCATTTCCCTTCATGAGAGGAGTGACTAGGAACTGCCCACAGACAAGACAGGGTTGTGAAAACTCAGGAGTTCAGAGGTGAGGATGAAGCACTCCCTGGACTACAGACGGAAATAGAAGGACACCGCCAGAAGGATTCCTGGAGTGGCTACACTCGAAAGCATTGCCCCCAGGTCAACTCCGCTCAGTACTGCCCTCAGCTAGTAAAGAACCCTCCTGCAAGGAGGGAGACCTGGGTTCGATCCGTGGGCTGAGAAAATCCCCTGGAGAAGGGAAAGGCTCCCCACTCCAGTATTCTGGCCTGGAGAATCCCATGGACTGTATAGTCAATGGGGTCACAAAGAGTCAGACATACTAAGCGACTTTCACGTTTTCAGACAACCATTTAGCCTTCTTGCATTTCTTTTTCTTGAGGATGGTTTTGACCACTAGCCCCTGTACAAGAATCCTTTAAAGAAACAGACTAGCCCTCATAGTCAGCAAGAGTCCAAAATGCTGTACTTCACTGTAGTCATAAAAAAGACAGAAAGATCTCGGTTCATTTCCAAGGCAAACCACTCAGAATCACAGTAATCCAAGTGTCTGCCTCAGCCAGTAACGCGGAAGATCCTGAAACTGAGCAGTTCACTTGCATTGAAAACCAAGAGAGTTCCAGAAAAACATCTACTTCTGCTTTATTGACTATGCCAAGGAACTTGCAGATTATGCCTACAAGATCTTTTAGAACTAATACCAAAAATAATGTCCTTTTCATTATAGTGGACTGGAACGCAAAAGTAGGATGTCAAGAGACACCTGGAGTAACAGGCAAGTTTGGCTTAGAGTACAGAATGAAGCAGGACAAAGACTAAAAGAATTAAGCCAAGAGAATGCACTGGTCATAGCAAAACCCTCTTCCAACAACACAAGAGAAGACTCTACACATGGACGTCACCAGGTGGTGAACACCAAAACCAGATTGATTACATTCTTTGCATCCAAAGAAGGAGAAGTTCTGCACAGTCAGCAAAAACAAGACCGGGAGCTGACTGTGGCTCAGATCATGAACTCCTTATTGCAAAAATTCAGACTCAAATTGAAGAAAGTAGGGGAAACCGCTAGACCATTCAGGTATGACCTAAACCAAATCCCTTATGATTATCCAGTGAAAGTGACAAACAGATTCAAGAGAGTAAGTCTGGTAGACAGAGAGCCTGGAGAATTACAGATGGAGATTCATGACATTGTACAGGAGGCGGTGATCAACCATCCCCAAGAAAAGAAATGCAAAAGGCAAAATGACTGGCTGAGGTGGCCTTACAAATAGTTGAGAAAATAAGAGAAGCTAAAGGCAAAGGAGAAAAGAAAGATATACCCATTTGAATGCAAAATCTCAAAGAATAGTAAGGAGAGATAGGGAAGACTTCTGCAGCAATCAATGCAAAGAAATAGAGGAAAGCAATAGAATGGGAAAGACTAGAGATCTCTTCAAGAAAATTAGAGCTATCAAGGGAACATTTCATGCAAAGATGGGCTCAATGAAGGACAGAAATGGTATGGACCTAACAGAAGCAGAAGATATTAAGAAGAGATGGCAAGAATACACAGAATAACTGTACAAAAAAGATCTTCATGACCTCGATAACCACGATGGTGTGATCACTCACCTAGAGCCAGACATGATGAGATGTGAAGTCAAGTGGGCCTCAGGAAGCATCACTGTGAACAAAGCTGGTGAAGGTGATGGAATTCCAGTTGAACTATTTCAAATTCTGAAAGATGATGCTGTGAAAGTGCTGCACTCACTATGCCAGCAAATTTGGAAAACTCAGCAGAGGCCACAGGACTGGAAAAGGTCAGTTTTCATTCCAACCCCCCAGAAAGGCAATGCCAAAGAATGCTCAAACTACCGCACAATTGTACTCATCTCACATCCTAGAAAAGTGATGCTCAAATTCTCCAAGTGAGACTTAAACAGTACATGAACCATGAACTTTCTGATGTTCAAGTTGGATTTAGAAAAGTCAGAGGCACCAGAGATCAAATTGCCAACAACTGTTGGATCATCATAAAAGCAAGAGAGTTCCAGAAATACACCTACTTCTGCTTTATTGACTATGCCAAAGCCTTTGACTGTGTTGATCACAATAAACTATGGAAAAATTCTGAAAGAGATGGGAATACCAGACCCCCTGACCTGCCTCCTGAGAAATCTGTATTCAGGTCAAGAAGCAACAGTTAAAACTGGACATGGAACAACTGACTGTTTCCATATCAGAAAGGAATATGTCAAGTCTGTATATTGTCACCCTGTTTATTTAACCTATGCAGAGAACATCATGAGAAATGCCAGGCTGGATGAAGCACAAGCTGAAATCAAGACTTCTTGGAGAAATATCAATAACTTCAGATATGCAGATGACACCTCCCTTATGGGAGAAAGTGAAGAAGAACTAAAGAGCCTCTTGATGAAAAATCAAAGATCATGGCACATGATCCCATCACTCCATAGCAAATAAATGGGGAAACAGTAACAGACTTTATTTTCTTGGTCTCCAAAATCACTGTAGATGGTGACTGCAGCCATGAAATTAACTGATGCTTGCTCCTTGGAAGAAAAGCTATGACCAACCTAGACAGCATTAAAAAGCAGAGACATTACTTTCATGACAGTACTCCATACCATCAAACCTATGGTTTTTCCACTAGTCATCTGTGGATGTGAGAGTTGGACCATAAAAAAAGGAATAATTGGTGCTTTTGAACTATGTTGTTGAAGAAGACTCTTGAGAGTCCCTTGAACTGCAAGGAGATCAAACCAGTCAATCCTAAAGGAAATCAGTCCTGAATATTCATTGGAAAGACCGAGGCTGAAGCTGAAACTCCAATATTCTGGCCACCTGATGTGAAGAGCTGACTGATTGAAAAAGATCCTGATGCTGGGGAAGATGGAGGGCAGGAGGAGAAGGAGATGACAGAGGATGAGATGGTTGGATGGCATCACCACTTGATGGTATGAGTTTGAGCAAGCTCTTGGCAGTTGGTGATGGACAGGGAACCCTGGCGTGCTGCAGTCCGTGGGGTAGCAAAGAGTAGAACACGACGGTGTGATTGAACTGAACTGAATGGAGAGGAATTTAACAGATATTTCCCAAAGAACATATACAAGTGACCAATGGGTATACAAAAAGATATTCAGCATCACTAATCACCAGTGAAATGCAAATCAAATGCACAAAGGAGATGTCATCTCACATCTTTAGAATGGCTGCTATTCAATAGTCAAGAGATAAGGAGTGTTGTCAAGGATGTGTAGAAAAGGGAATCTGCATGCAGTGCTGGTGTGAATGTAAACAGCCACTGTGGAAACAGTTTGTATTTTCCTCAAAAAAGTTAAAAATGGAAATATCATATGATCTACCAGTTCTATTTTGGGTTATATATCCAAAGGAAATTAAACTGGGGTCTTGAAAAATATATCTGCATGACTATGTTCATTGTAGCATTATTTACAGCCCATTTTGTGGGAGAAGACTCTTGAGAGTCCCTTGGACAGCAAGGAGATCCAACCAGTCCATCCTAAAGGAGATCAGTCCTGAGTATTCATTGGAAGGACTGAAACTCCATTCATTGAAGCTGAAACTCCAATACTTTGGCCACCTGATGTGAAGAACTGACTCATTTGAAAAGACCCTGATGCTGGGAAAGATTGAAAGTGGAAGGAGAAGGGGACGACAGAGGATGAGATGGTTGGATGGCATCACTGACTTGATGGACATGGTTTGGGTGGACTCTGGGAGCTGGTGATGGACAGGGAGGCTTGGCGTGCTGCAGTCCACGGAGTTGCAAAGAGTCAGCCGTGACTGAGCGACTGAACTGAAACTATGGTTTAGGCCTCACTGATAACTTGGGCAGGCACCCCTCTGCCTTCTGACCTTCAGGACATAGAAATGAACCGGGTGGATCCAACCTAATGAATGCTGAAGCTCAGGAAACCCACGTGGCTTCCAGACTGTGATCGTCCTATTGGCAACCATGACTGATACACTCTTAATATTTCCAGGTCCCTTTAATGTGAATAGGGTTGGGTACCCTTTTTTTTGCATGTGCCTTTGGGCATATCATCAGGGATCAAAAAAATTTATCTGAACTGTCTCTTTCCTTCACCAAAACAATTTCACATATAGGAACACCTGCACAATTTTAAGACTCTCTATAAACAAAAAAGGGTGGATCCATTAATCAACTGAATTTGACAAAAACGTTAGCATTCTTCACCAGCACGCAGCAAAGCACTATGGTTGTAGATTACTATCTCATATCTTCCCTTTATTCCCCCAGGCCCCTAAGGAAACAAGTCTCTTCCATTGATACCTCTGCATCCTATTTTATCTCCTCAGCAACAATAACAAAGACTTATGCTTCTTCGGGAGCAATCAAAAGCAAAAAATTTTGAACAAGTTTGAGTCTGTTGTAACAAATATTTCAGAGAGCCAAAATGAGTTCTTAAGTGCTTTATTATGACAGATGTATTCCTATATTTTGGGAAAAGTTGTGAGCACCATCAAACATACATTCACAAATTTGCAGTATCTTCCTTGTTAGAGGCTGGATGCTTGATAAGGCACAATTTTAGAGTGAAGATCTTGAAGGAAGTGTATTCCAGGAGAAAATACTTGATGGTTTTCTTAGAAACGTTAGATAGGAGAAAAATATAACCTGTATAACATTAAATTACAATACCGAAGCAGATGGCAATAAAAGTGGTGAACAGCATGTTTTTAAATTTCCAGCACTGAACATAAAGCTTGTTATACAGTAGTTTCTTGATACCTTGTGCATGGATTAAACTGTTGAAAGATAAAAGAAAAAAAAGAGAGAGAGAGACTCAGGGATGAATTTAGATTTTTAAGACTCTAAGCTTTGAAAAGATGATAAGCCTCCCTATGTAATTCAAAATAATATAAAAGCAATTCTGAACTGTAAAACAAGAGTAAGAAAATCCAATAACATTGAAATTTCTCCCATGGTACTTTTTAATAAGGTCATGAAATAAAATTTTTCAAAATATTTTTCTAATTTTGGGGGGGGCCTCCGCTTTGCTGGCATCTTAGCCGTGTGCCTGGTTTCCTACGGGGTAATCTAGCCCAGAGGTGGCCGCTAGCTTTTCAGCTGAGACTCATTTGCTCCTTTAGTCCACTGACTTTGATTGAAGGTCAGTAATTTAAGAGTCTGGGAATTTGTAGAAGTCCAGTTCATCCTCTGGAAGGGCTCAGAATCCAGTGGAGCGATGAAGGTTCATGTATAGACATGAGCTATTGCAAAGTTCTGAGAGGGGGGCAAGGAAGAAGCAAACTCTGGGGATGGAGGCTCTTCCAGGGGTGGCACCTAAGAACGTCTGGACCACCGACCCACGGGGAGAGAGAAGGGGGCATTCTTGGTACATGACGTGCAACGGCTTTTCAAAAAAAAAAACAAAACTGGGGGCGGGTACATGAACCAAATAAGGGAAGCTGCAGTTGGTGCCAACTTCAGGGGCAAAGGGTCCGAGACCCGCTGTGACTCGCTCCCACCGGGTGCTCTGTTCTCAGGCTTGGCCCTGTATAATCCCTCTCATATTCTGCATTTTTTCAGGACTCCAGACGCCCTAGAGCTGCTGGACTTACTTGGATTGTGCTTTGACTTTTTGGGTCCCCCCGTGAGGACATTTCTCATGGGTCATAGCTACCACCCGACAGCTGGCAGGAAAGAATCTGGTAGCAGGCCACATTTCCTTTTTGCCTTGGTTTGATCAAACAGTCCCCTTTGTGATTAGCAGATAGTCAGGTGGAGAGATCTTTCCGTCTGTCCACATTTATTATGTCAGATTTATGTATCTGTAATTCTCCTCTTAATTGGATGTGTGTCTCCGGGTGGGGTGGCTGGGGGAGGACGGGCACAGACTGAAGGGAGACGCTGGTGCCTCCGTGTCTGAGCACCCAAACGCATCTGGGGATGGTTACAGAGCTAATTGGCAGGTGCTGCACAGAGCAAACACAAAGATCCCCCAGAGCTTCGAGAAATGCCACCTCATGGCATCCCTAGAAAGAAACAGTCAAGGGTAACTGCTAATTACGACAAGTAGACTGCCCTCATCTTGGGAGAGGGAAAAATGAGGAAGCGTATGGATCCAGAGAGAGTGGAGTGTGGAAGAGGTACCTGGCGTGGGTGAGCATCCGGAAAACTTTATTCCTTTGAGCCTAACTTGGAAGATCCTGTTCCCTGTGAGGGAATGTGGGCATCGCATTTCTTCATATTTTCCATGAACGATGGGTCTTTCTGTTATCCGGTATCTGGAAAGCCCAAGTAGCTCATGGGTACTGGAGATGGAGACAGGATGTGCCCATGAACCTGGGTTCTGGTAAGAGACTGCAGCCAGTGGGTAAAAGGCCAGGGAGCTTAGCCCCTGGCTGGTGCGGCCTGCCCTCTGGGGCAGGGGATAAAGTGTAGTGATGCCCATCACAGACCACGCCAGGGATTTATGCTTTGGCTAAACAATTAGGCAATGGAACCTGGCCCATGGGTTTTAATTTGGGAAAACACACCACACCATCAGATCAGCGTTTGCGAGAAACTCACCTGTAGTTTGAAACGTGGGTTGAAGACCTTACTAGCAGCGGGATGTTCTGCTCACAGCCTAAGCCAGTGGTAAAAGCGATAAAGTCACAAAAGAGAGAAAAGCAGGGATGGGTGCCTGGTTTAAGGAGACAGAGGCACTGGCAATGGAAACGATAGAAAAGGATTTGAGAACACCCAGAAAATAAAACAAAAACGTATTTAGTGGTTAGAAAGGGATTAGAAAAACATCTAAAACATCTCTCATCTGGCTTTAGTAAGTAGGTGGCTGACAGTAGGGACCAATAACTCACATAAGTAGGCTTGGAAATAGAACATAGAGAAAAGAAACGATCCTGAAGTGGCTGAACCTATATTCATTCATTTAATTCATTTGGAAAGTTGGATCCTTGGCTTTTTTACTGCCCTAAGGAGAGGCTTTTTCTCATCACTATGGTCCTGCTATCCCAGACGTTTTTTTCTTAGCCAGCACTGTGTGTTCAACATTTTGAGTTAGTTGCTAAGATTTAAAAATAAGAAGCATTTTACATAAAAATCTGGATTTCTGACTGCTGTTGAAAAATTGAAACATCTGTGTGGTGGTTAATTTTGTGTGTTAACGTGACTAGGCTGAGGGATGCCCAGATAGCTGGTACGATATTATTTCTGGGTGTGTTTGTGAGGGTACTTCCAGAAGGAGTTAGCATTTGAATCCGCAGACTAAGTAAAACCTCATCTTCACTGGTGCAGCGGGGCGTCATCGGGCCTGCACAGAGCGGAGGGGTGGAGGAAGGCTGGACTCGCTCTCTCTGCTCTGAGCTGAGACACCATCCTCTCCTGTCCTTGCGGTTCTCAGCTCTTTGGACTTGGACTGGTTCTTACATGGCTGACCCCTCAGTCCGCTGGTCTCTGGGTCAGAATGGGATGTTCTCCATCGGCTGCTCTGGCCTCAGACCCTGACACGCAGACTCAGTGACGGCACTCACTGGCCTGGCCCTTCAGCTTGCAGGCAGCAGACTGTGGCCCTTCTTGGCCTGCACAATCACACGAGCCCATCCTTGTAATAAGTCTCTTGCATATACATCTCTACATGTCTTATTGGGTCTGCTTTCCTGGAGAACCCTGATAAGATCTGCCCAAACCAATAACCCCTTTAGACGGAACGCATGTGCCCCAGCCTGGCACAACCCCTGTGGCTCCCCGACAGGCCTGTTTCCTTCGTTCCTGGTTCCTGTACGAGACCTAACGGTAGCACGTGCTGTGACAGCCTTAGCCCAGTCCCTTGGCCTGCTCAGAGGCGGCCTGCAGACAGCGTGCGTGTCTTCCTGGGTCTCTCAGCCTGAGGCTCTTCTCTTCCCATGGGCGTGCATGTGGCAGAGATGGAGACCACGTCAGAGAGCTAGTCTCTCCCCGTCCCAATAACCATCCACCGATGAGAGCTGGCCTCTCCCCATCCCGATAACCATCCACGCATGAGGGCCAGCCTTTCCCCATCCCAATAACCATCCACCCATGAGGGCTGGCCTCTCCCCATCCCAATAACCATCCACCCATGAGGGCCAGCTTCTTCCCATCCCGATAACCATCCACCGACGAGAGACGAGAGTTGTTGAATAAAGACCACACCTTTCTTGCCTCCTCAGTGGGGCCATCCTGAAGTTTTCCTGGTAGGTTTGCAGAGAGCTCCCGGCAGGATGGAGTCCTTGGTGCCCACTGTGGTGACCCACCCATTAATACACTCCAGTGGGATGCACTTGCTAGAGCCAGTCTGCACGTTTTCATGTGCTTCCTGGGGTCATCTCCAAAATAAGTTACTGCACCCAGATCCTTGCCTCAAGATCTGTTTTGGGGAAAACTTAAACTAAGGCAGGACAGGAACCCACTTAAATTGTCATTCCTGATTTAGACCGTCTTCTGGGTCTTAACTAAGCATAAGCTTCAGTCTCAGGCGGGCAAAGACAGAATGACCTCAGTGAAGGCGGAGGAACACAAGAAAACTGTCAGAGGTCACCCAGCCTCACTGACTCCAGGCTGAATGAGCCCCCCATCCTGAGACCCCGGCCACCCGAGGTCCGTCCACTACATCAGGAGCTGGGAGACCGACAGCCCTCCCACTGGCCCAGTCCAGCAACTGCCTGTTTTTGGAAATGAGACGGGGGCGTGGCCACGCCCATGTGATCAGCTGTCTTCGGCTGTGTTATCCCCTCCTCCCCAGAGCTGAGTGGCTGAGACAGAGGCCGTCCTGCCCTCGAGGTTTAACATCGCTACCGTCTGGGGAAACAGTATTGCTGGGCCCGTCATCGTCATCTGTGGGTGGCGGGGCGGGGCTGGGCTCGCCCACCCGCAAGAGCAGCTCTCCAGTCCACACACACTCAGTGCATCAGAGCCTCGCGGGCGCCTCCCTTTCCTTCAACCGGCAGAGGCTGTTTCTGGAAGAGCCAAAGGATCAGGGCTGCAGCTCGGAGTTCTCTTGATAAATTAATTTATTATTTAAGCACATCTGCCTGTTTCTCTAAAGAGGTGTGGTAGCCTCCGCTTGTGCGCTTGCGTGGAGGAAAACGCCACACTTTTCTTGCCTCCTCAGTGGGGCCATCCTGAAGTTTTCCTGGTAGGTTTGCAGAGAGCTCCCGGCAGGATGGAGTCCTTGGTGCCCACTGTGGTGACCCACCCATTAATACACTCCAGTGGGATGCACTTGCTAGAGCCAGTCTGCACGTTTTCATGTGCTTCCTGGGGTCATCTCCAAAATAAGTTACTGCACCCAGATCCTTGCCTCAAGATCTGTTTTGGGGAAAACTTAAACTAAGGCAGGACAGGAACCCACTTAAATTGTCATTCCTGATTTAGACCGTCTTCTGGGTCTTAACTAAGCATAAGCTTCAGTCTCAGGCGGGCAAAGACAGAATGACCTCAGTGAAGGCGGAGGAACACAAGAAAACTGTCAGAGGTCACCCAGCCTCACTGACTCCAGGCTGAATGAGCCCCCCATCCTGAGACCCCGGCCACCCGAGGTCCGTCCACTACATCAGGAGCTGGGAGACCGACAGCCCTCCCACTGGCCCAGTCCAGCAACTGCCTGTTTTTGGAAATGAGACGGGGGCGTGGCCACGCCCATGTGATCAGCTGTCTTCGGCTGTGTTATCCCCTCCTCCCCAGAGCTGAGGGGCTGAGACAGAGGCCGTCCTGCCCTCGAGGTTTAACATCGCTACCGTCTGGGGAAACAGTATTGCTGGGCCCGTCATCGTCATCTGTGGGTGGCGGGGCGGGGCTGGGCTCGCCCACCCGCAAGAGCAGCTCTCCAGTCCACACACACTCAGTGCATCAGAGCCTCGCGGGCGCCTCCCTTTCCTTCAACCGGCAGAGGCTGTTTCTGGAAGAGCCAAAGGATCAGGGCTGCAGCTCGGAGTTCTCTTGATAAATTAATTTATTATTTAAGCACATCTGCCTGTTTCTCTAAAGAGGTGTGGTAGCCTCCGCTTGTGCGCTTGCGTGGAGGAAAACGCCACACTGAGATCTCAAGCGTCACGGCAATACTCAGCTGGGGAAAGAGGCTGCTCCTGCATTCAGGGATACAGCGCTTGATAATCTTTAATTTGCTCGATATTACAATTAAGGTAACTTCAAATGTGTTATAACCTTAATGATGTCAACATGTTTCCATTATCTCTGTTGTACATATTATTTTTACCCTACTTCACACACAAGAATGTATTAATGCATTTTTTGGCTTCCAGTGAACTGGTCCTCTAACATGCTTGTGAAGGACTTAATAACCTTGTAGAAATAGTTTACTGATGAGTATTTAAAAATTATTGGAAAATCACTCAGTGAGAATTGGAAAAAAAAAAA